>PVJA010002874.1:0-101363 GCA_004027025.1 Myocastor coypus | reverse complement strand
GGAAGTTAGTCGCGGGAACGCAGAGGCGGGGCAGAGGGGCGCAGGGGCTTACCCGCAGCGGGTGCGCAGGCTCAGCTCCCAGCGGTGGGGTTTGGGCTGGGCTGGGACAGGAAGTTAGTCGCGGGAACGCAGAGGCGGGGCAGAGGGGCGCAGGGGCTTACCCGCAGCGGGTGCGCAGGCTCAGCTCCCAGCGGTGGGGCAAACATATACACTTTCAATAAATATTTTTTAACTCTTCCAAATACATTTTGTATTTAAATCACTCTTCTAAAAAAAATGTAGGTGTTGAGGATGCAGAAAACGCAAGCTCATAAGACTCATTCCTGGTACCATCCAAAATTTATTATCTGTCTATCTATCTGTCTATCTGTCTATCTATCTGTCTGTCTGTCTGTCTGTCTGTCTGTCTGTCTGTCTGTCTATCTATCTATATATCTATCTATCTATCTACCTACCTATCTATCTATTTCTTCTTTTGATTCCTTACACTAGGAAGACTACATTACATTTGCATATGTAGGTCTGGTTTATTTCACTTGTGAGTATATGTTCAAGATACATCCATGTATATATGAAGCGTTCTGGTTTATCATTCCTTATAGCTGAGTAATATTCCGTTGTATGAAAATACCACATCTTTTTCAACCATTCTTCAAATGATGGGCATTTTGGTTGTTTCCAAGATTTGGCTATTACAAATTGGGCTGCTATGAACATAGGTGCACAGATATCACTATGATATGATGTGCTTAGTTCTTAAAGGGATTTCGAGTTCTAGTTTTTGAAGGAGTCTCCACACTGCTTTCCATAATGGTTGCAGTAGTCTGCATTCCCACCAGCAGTGGAGAAGGGTTCTTTTTTCCCCACAGCCTCTCCAACATTTGTTGTTTTTTTTCTTTACAGTAGCCATTCTTTCTGGGGTGAGATAGTATCTAGGTGTTGTTTTGATTTGCATTTCACAAATGGCTAGTGATGTGGAGCATTTCTTCATGTATTTATAGGCTTGTTGAATTTCTTTCTCTGAGAAGTGTGTGTTCATCTCACATGCCCATTTCTGGATTGGATCTTTGAATTTTGGTACCCTAATGGTTTTTAGTTCTTTATAAATTGTAGATAGAAGACCTTTGTCTGAATTCTTATTGGTTAAATTTTCTTTGAAATTTGTGGTTGTCTTGTAACTCTGTTGATAATTTCTTTTGACATGAAAGACCTTCTCAGCCAGAGGAGGTCCCATTTATTGATTCTTTCAACTGTTAAACGTGCATTTTGATTTTTGTCCAATAACTCTTAGCCTACCCTGATGTCTTCAAAATTTCCTCCACCTTTCTAGTGTAGGGGATTTGGGGTTTCTCTTTTAATATTTAGATCTTTAAACCATTTTGATTTTAATTTAGTGTATGGTGATAGAACTGAGTCAAGTTTTAGCTTTTGACATGTGGAGAGCCAGTTTTTCCAGTACCATTTGTTAAATCTTTCTTTCAGTAACATGTTTGGCCCCTTTGTCAAAAATAAGGTCGTTGAAAATGTTTGTATTTACTTCTTCAACTTCTAATCTATTCCACTGATCCTCAGATCTATTTTTTGCAAACATCATGCTGATTTTATCATGGAAGCTCTGTAATATAATTTTAGGTGAGGAATTGTAATGCCTCCTGCCTTACCTTTGGTGTCCAGGATTATCTTTGCAATTCTGCATCTTTTTTGGTTCCAAATAAACCTTAAGAATGACTTCTCCAGTTCTGTGAGGTATGTTGATGGTATTTTGATAGGAATTGCATTAAATTTGTACAACAGCTTAGGGAGTATGGCCATCTTCACAATGTTGGTTCTACCTATCCAGGAGCAGGGAATATCTTTCCATTTTCTGAAAATCTCTAGAATCTCTTTTTCTCAGAGTACTATACTTTTCATTGAAAAGTTCTTTTACTCCTTAGGTTGATTCCTAAGTATTTAATTTTCTTCAGTATTGTAGTAAAAGGTATTGTTTCTCTAAATTCTCTCTCAGTGTGTTTGTTATCTGTATAGAGTAATGCCAATGACTTTTGTGTGTTGGCTTTGTAACCTGCTATGCTACTGAATTTGTGTATTGATTCTAGTAGCTTCTTGGTGGAGTTTTTGGGGTCTTCCAAACAAATTTGCATGTCATCTGCAAATAATGATAATTTAACTTCTTTACTTATTTTCATTCCTTTAATTTCTCTCTTGTCTAATGGCTATACCTACTGATTCCAGAACTATATTGAATAGGAGTGGTGATAGAGGACATCCTTGTCTTGTACCAATTTGAGAGTAAAAGGCTTCAGTTTTTCCCCACTTAGAATTACATTAGTTGTTGGATTGTCATAGATGACTTTTATCAGCTTAATGTAGAGGCCCTCTCTTCCAAGTTCCTGAAGTACTTTGAACATGAATGAATGTTGGACTTTGTGAAAAACCTTTTCTGCATCAATTGAGACAATGATGTAGTTTTTGGTTTTCGCTCTATTGATGTAGTGTATTGCATTTATAGTTTTGCATATAATGAACCATCTTTGCATTTCTGGGATGAATCCTACCTGGTCATGGTGTATAATCTTCTTGATGATTTTTTATGTTCTAGTGGCGAGGATTTTACTGAGATTTTTTGCCTCTATCTTCATGAGAGAAATTGGCCTGTAGTTCTCTTTTAAAGTTGTGCCTCTTTCTGGTTTTGGTATCAGTGTAATACTTGCTTCTAGGAATGATTTTGGGAGGATTGCCTCCTTTTCAATTTCATTGAAGAGTTTGAGGAGTATTGGGTTATGTCTTCTATAAATTTATTGTAGAATCCAGTGGTGAATCGATCAGGTCCTGGACTTTTCTTTGTGGGTAGGCTTTTCATTACATTTTGTATTTCATTGACTGTTATTGGGTTGTTGAAAGTTCTTATATCTTCTTCATTCAATTTTAGTAATTTATATTTTCCTAGGAATCTGCTGTTTCTTCTGTGTCTTCAGTTCTGTAAGAGTAACGATTTTCAAATTAGTTACTTATGTGATCCTCTGAATCTCTACCAGATCTATAATAATTTCACTGTTTTTGTTCCTTATTACTTGAATTTGAGTCCTTTCTTTCCTCTTTTTGGTGAGGTTAGCTAGGAGCTTATTAATTTTATTTAATCTTTCAAAGAACCGGCTTTTTGATTCATTAATTCTTTGTATTGTTTTCTTTGTCTCAATTGAATTAATTTCTACTCTAATCTTATAATTTCCTCCCCTCTTTGGGCTTGAGATTTCATTTGCTTTTCTGTTTCTAGTTAGTTTAGGTGCTGCATTAGAGTATTTATTTGTTCCCATTCTGTCTTCTTAATATGTGAGTTCAGGGCTATAAATTTCCCTCTAAGAGCTGCTTTCATTGCATCCCATAAATTTTGGTAAGTTGTGTTTGAATGTTCATTAAAGCGCAGATATTGTTTAATTTCTTGTTTAATTTCCTTTTGATCCACTGGTTGCTGAGAAGGGTGTTGTTTAATTTTCAGGTATTCCTTGAGTTCTTGTGGTTTCTTTTGTCATTTATTTCCAAGTTCATTGTACTGTGGTCAGATAGTATGTGTGGGATACTTTCTGTTTTGTTGTATATACTTAAGCATGCCCTATCGATTAACATGTGGTCTATTTTAGAAAATGTCCCATGTGCAGCTGAAAAACAATGTGTACTGTGAAGTGGTTGGGTGGAACACTGTGTATATCCACTAAGCCCAGTTGTTTCAGGTTCTGGTTCAGGTCTGCTACTTTTTTGCTAATATTTTGTCTGCTTGACCTATCTTTTTATGATAAAGGGGTATTAAGGTATCCTGTTAAGATTGTGATATTGGATATTAGATTTTCATGTCCATTAAGATTTGTCATATATAACTTACTGCTCCTATGTTGGGTGTGTACGTCTTCAGATGCTATTAATTTAGAGAGTTCTTTTTTAACTTTAGAGGTTATTTCTGCTCTGGTTTCCTCTATAATTTCTGCAGTTGTTTTTTCACTTCAGAGTCTATTAATTCATGCATTTCTTTTTTTACTTCAGATGTTATCTCTGATCTGAGTTACTCTCTATGTTTCTGTGCTTGTCTGTCTACCTCAGAAGTTATCAATTCAGAGATTTTGTCTTCATGATTCCTATTTTCTTGTATGATAATGTCTCCTGTATCTGTTACCAGGTGGGCTCGGCACCTCAAATTGCATTTTGCTTTGTCTGTATCATTCTGCACAGCAGTGAGTTTTGGTGCAAGACTGCGTGCCCGCGGGTTAGTTGTTCAGTATAGGATGCTGGGTCGGCTGAGCTACTTGTAGGCTGGAGAAGAAAGGTGTCATTCACCTGGCAGGCCTGGCTGCTAGATAGGATACGCTTGCGTTGGGCTGGAGGTCTGACTCACCTGGCGGACCTGGTGCTGGATAGGCTGCCCTTGTGGGGAGCCAAAGGTCTGACTCATATGACGGGCCTAGCTGCTGGATAGGCTGCGCTTGTGGTGGGCTGGAGATCTCCTGTGGTGGGCCTGGTGCTGGATCCAGAAATGCATTTTAGTTGAATGAGTAATTCAATATTCAAATGAATATATAGACTCACATATTTCCAGTTCTCTTGATTTTTTTTTTTTTTTTTTGTAATACCAGGTATGATCTCTCAACCTTATGCTTGCCAGCCAGGCCCATAAGCCACTGAGCCATCTCCCCAGCCCTTTCCTATGCTTTATCCAAAGGCAATATATAGTTTGAGAATTTCTAGGCCTCACATAATAGGCTGCAACATATGTCCTATAGTCCACAGTACTGGCATCATATTGTTCATATATTTTCCATTGTTACGACATTTGCAGTGGAGAAATCTGTTAAAAAGTCAGTTCTTTTACATAAATTCCTTCTTATATAATCTGTAAGTCTTTAGTTTGGATCATATTTTGTTAAATACACAATAGGAAACCTTAAAATAATAATGAGTTATTTTCACATTTTGTGCCAACCGTAAGTGGGCATGTGGACAGGGATATTTATACATACAAAATCTATTTGTCAAAGTGTGAGCTGCTTGGTAGGCACAATGTGTCAAGCCTTTTGCAGAACAAGTGTTTTAAATATTTTTGGATTTTGCAGAAATCCATTGTTCAATGGCCTCTTTGCAGAGAAGAGAAGCAGAACACATACACATCTGTGTCCTTGTGGAAAGAGAACACTGCATTTCCCTTTGCTTTCAAGTGCTATTCAGTTAATAATACTGTAAATTTTAAGTGACC
The DNA here is from genome assembly GCA_004027025.1 of Myocastor coypus. Classification (NCBI taxonomy): domain Eukaryota; kingdom Metazoa; phylum Chordata; class Mammalia; order Rodentia; family Myocastoridae; genus Myocastor; species Myocastor coypus. The sequence continues at coordinate 96,124 of PVJA010002874.1, read as the reverse complement.
CTCAACAACAGTGTCTAAACTAATAATTATTGCTTATAATACCTTCCCACACCAGGCTTTAGTACTTATGCCATGTGGTTTTATAAAATAGGTTATTTATCATTATCAATATGAATGTCATTAAAAACACACATTAGGTCTCCATCTGTATATTGTGTTCTGGTGATAGTCCAAAAATTTGGTGAAAAGAGAAGCAAAAACTCAAGCCTGAGATGCTGTTTCAAAGTCCCTGTTGAGTTTATTTAAATCTGTGTACTATTTTATGCTCCTCAGATCGATTCTTTTTTGTTTATAAAAGGCTTCACTTTCTGCTCAATTGATTTTCTAATTTGATTTTCAAAAAAGGGTTTGAAGTTCACATTTCACCATTTTAAGCCAGAGGTGCCACTGTCACATGGGATTTTCTTGTGGTTTTAATTGAGGTTATCATATTTAACTGAATCGAATACCATTTAAGATAAATGTGAAACCATGGATATTTGGCATTGATTATCCATGAGCAAATATTCTACTCTAATATATAAACTACTCAATAGTTTCTTATCATTACTAAGAGGCCTGAATTAAATTATAACATAATGAGAAACTGGGAGTCTGAAATCATTCCAAAGGTGGCAAATCTTCACCAGTGCATGAAGTTTTATAAGGGTTGTGAAAAACTTTAGGGTAGTTTATGCCCTGAAGCTTTCGCCCAATAGCCACAGAAGGGCCCCAAACCAGCAAGAACAGCTGAGCATCTCATCTTTGAAGCAGCTTATTGAATTAATAAGACAAGTCAATTAAAATAATGCTGTGTTGCTTTGGGATGAAACAAGAAAATTTTAAAAAATGTGGGTCTGTTTACTGGTATCAGGTGACTAGAAAAACAGTAAAATGTTCACTTTTTCCTAAGTCTTGAAGAACTTAGGGTGCCTCCTGAAATGGAGGAGTGAGGTGAAACCTTGTATACCTCTCAATTCATATGTTGGAACCATTTTCCCAGTATGATGGTTCCCTCTCCATGTAGGGTCAGAGGTCTATAGATGGGTGAAAAATGAATAGGAATCTCATTAGGTTTCCTAGCTAATCCCTTCTAGAAGGAATTAAAAATAGATTTTAATAGAGAAACTCCCCTGGGAAATAGGTCAAGGACAAGGGTAGAGAAAAACAAAAAACAACAATAAAGAAGGCACCAGGTAGCCCTGGGACTTATAGCAAGAGACCAGGAAAAAGGTTAACAGGAAGGACATGGAGAGAAATCCAAACGTACAAAGCACAAGCCAACCTCACCTCTACTAGAATAGAGACAAAGCAAGGTGTGTGTGTGGGGCGTCTGGCTAACTTTCATACCTATGCAGTAATGTGTGTGTGTGTGTGTGTGTGTGTGTGTGTGTGTGTGTGTGTGTGTGTAATTCACTCTAAAGTCACTATATCATTTACTCTGGGTAATTTGAGATGAAAGGGAAACACATACCCCTCTACTAACTGTTAAGATAACCATGAATCAGGTATACCCTTGCAAACCATCTACCCACCCTGAAAACAAGGGACCTTAAAAATTACCTCAAGGACAAGTAAACAGACAGAAAGAAGCTGCAGGTAGACCAGGGGAAGAAATGGCATTAGGCAGTGGTGGTCAGAAGTTAATCCAGTTATGGCAGGTCCTGGCCGGTGGAAGGGTCTCTAATTCCCACATAACAGCAGCCAGGAACAAAGGCCCTTTGTCCTCCATCTTTCTGGAGTCCTTATCCTGATTCTTTCTTATCATGCATTTTAGTTTCTTTTCTCATTGTTGAGCCAAAATACTCAATATCTAAAGTTAGAGGAGATAAGATTTATTTAGCTCATAGTTTGTAACATGACAGAGGGGCGACAGTTCATCATGATGAAAGACAATAAAAGCCTGCAGAGAGGGAGAAACAAGCCACTTACACTGTATCCAACCTTCCAGGACTAGCACGATGCCAATTCAATCAATGGACTGATCCAGCAATTACCCACCCTAATCCCAGCACCCTTAGTCTCAGCCTTGCACTATGAAGCACACACTCTAGAGTCATCCACCTCCAGAAAGAACCTTATGACTACTTGAGGTTGCGGGGGGCAGCTAGACACAATTCATAACATCACGGTTGCTGTCTATCTTTTCCCTCTCTTTTTACTCTTTACAAATAAAGTGTCTTTCTTTTGCGCAATTTTGTCCCTATGACATGATGTGTGTGTGAGGACACATAAGGAAAGGCTGGAGTCCTCATCAGAAACAGAACTGGCCAGGATCTAGTCTAGAAATTTCCAGTTTACAGAACAGTGAGAAAATGCTTTTCCCTCTTTTATTAGCTTCCCACACGGTGCTATTTCATCATGCATCCTGGGTTTAGTGACACAGCTTCTAGCAGTCTTCTCTGCAGTGTCTTTGGGAGGATGAAATGGCTGGGAAGATGGGGTATTCCTGTACATTTCCTTCCTGAAGACAGAACTGGACTGTCTTCCTAGGCTTCCTTTCAGATAGGTGGGAAGCAGAGGCTCAATGTAAGATCTCCTGTGTGCTGGTGTCAGAGCCTCCCATATATTTTTTCAGCATGGATCTCTTGGATTACGAGTAAAATTCAACAAACCCTTGATCTTGCAAAGGAAAACAAGAAAACTATTTTCTGAAATAGTAAGTGTAGCATTTTCTCCTATTACGAATCTAGGTGAGTAACCACCATGATATTAGCACTGACCATGACTGCTACATAGACAAGTCACAGATACATGATTTCACATATGTTGTTACAGTTATTTGAAAGTATTTTTACACTTAAGACTGCTTTAAACTTATGGTAGTTATTAAAACTCCCACTTGATTTTGATATATAATGTTTTCATAAGGAAGCATATATATCCCTATATCTCAAATTTATTTTTAAAACATTTTATTACTGAACTTCAGTATGACTTTCTTTAGATTCTATGTACTTTATTTTATTCAGTTTGAGGCTATTTTTCTGAAAAGGGGTGGGCATATTTCAACAGACAGCCCAAAAGACCTATGACAGAAAGAGGTTAGGAACCTTGGTGGAAGATGGAAAGAACTTAGGACAGCATGATACCAGGGAAAAAGAAGTATCTGTTGGACTGACCCACTGAGAATTTGAAAGTGTTTGTTATGTACGCTAGCCTTTTCCAGAGAAAAAGTCCTTATCTTCTAAGGCAAGGCCTGGTAAACTTATTCTTTAAAGGGTAGGTAGTAAATATCTTGGGCTTTGTGTACCCCACATCTTTGTTGCAGTTTCAGTTTGGCCATGGCAGTGTGAAAGCAAAGATGATATGTAAATGAACATGCTTGATATGACCAAGGTCATATGGTCTTTTTGTCATAGGCCTTTTGGGCTGTCTGTTGAAATATACCCACCCCTTTTCAGGAAAATAGCCTCAAACTGGATAAGATAAATAAAATTTTTATTAATAGACACTGAAATTTTAATTTCATATAATTTTGGAATGCCATCAACTGTGTTTTAAAACTTGTTGGGAAAAATAGTCATATGACTCTATTCCCAGGTACTTAAGAGGCTAAGACTAAAGGACGGGGAGTTTGAGGCCAGTCTGGGCAAGCTGGTGAGAACCTGACTCGAAAGGAAAGTTAAAAAAGGGCTGGGGATGTAGATCGTCGTAGAGCTCTTGCTTAGTATGTTCAAGGCCTGGGTTAAATTGTTAGCACAAAAATATAAGAATTTTAACCATTTGAAGATACACAAAGCATTTTTCATGTCTACACAGAAACATTCAGTTTTTTGTTTGTTTGCTAAATGTATTTGGTATAGGTTCTCATTACACAGCTCAGACTCACAGTGATCCTCCTGTTTTCAGCTTCCCCAGTGCTGGGATGACAGGTGTGTACCACCATGCCTGGCCTCATTGGCTGTCTCAGCCCACCTGGGGGCAGGACCAGCATGGCATATGGGGCCAGGGATCAAATCCCTGTCCCTGCACCTGCCAAGGCAAGTACTTACTCCACTGAACTATCTTGCTGGCCTTTAGGAGTGGGTTTTAGTACTGCCAATTCCTGATCTGTAGCAAGATTCAGGTGGTCCCTGATGAAAGAGTAGGGAGCATCACTGCATCAATTCTTGAATTTCCTGAGTGATTCAATTTAACAGATCTCACCTTCTTGGGAGACATCACTGAATGGCAACCTCAAATAATTCTGATCCCATGGTTTGTTTCAATTTCTTTGTACATTTTGTTATAATTTTAAAAACTGATTTCAAGTATTTAAAAATAGTGAACTCTCACTGGAAAATTAAATGACAATCCGGAATATTTCTATCATGCTATCATCAGTTAAAGCATAGGCAAAGGGCTCCTTTCCACTTGGAGAACTTATTCCCCTGCTTAGCTACATCCCGCCACTTCCACACATCATTTGATGTAACCACCATGTATTGTGGTTCAGTTATAGCTGCTCCCCTAAAATCTTGTATCTTGGGGGTGATTGGCTCATGGGGTGCAAGAATATCATGCATTCATTCTCCAGTAACTGGAAGTGCTTTAGGAGCCCCATGTGGAGCCAAGTCACTGGTGTGTGACCTGGCCGAGGGGCATCAGTGTGCTGGCTCCTCTTTGCTCTCTGGTCCCGGCTGCTGGGGAGTGGGCAGCTCTCCTCTGCCCAATCCTTCCAGCCGTGGTTTGTCCTTGCAGCCAGTCATGAGCCAAATTAAACATCTCTTCAAGCTGCCAGGTGTCAGGCACGTAGTCCCAGTGATGAGAAAATGACTAAATAAGATTCAGACACGAGATGAAATGTTTTCACCCATGGAAAGTCAAGCTTTGGTCCCTATAGGGAATATTTGTTCAGAAAAAGAAAATTACACTCTGTACTATTCTTCTCAAACTTGGAAGTAAGTGTCATGTTCTCAGATGCATGAAGTTTATTCTGTCCTGATCTCTACCAGAGATCTTCCAACTAGGGTTTGCACCCCAAATCTTGCTGCTTTTGTAAGTGATTTTGCAAATATCTTGTCCTAGAATATAGCCTTGTCCATGTATGGATTGCCTACCACTTCTTTCACACTTTAATGGATGAGCTCGTTAGTTGGCTACAAAGTCTAAAATAAAGACTAAGTACTGCTTTCCAGAAAATGCTTGCTCATCTGTATCTAGATGTTCAGTGTAAGAACTTGTATGCATAGACATGTGCTAGGCTCACACTGGTTTTTACTGATAGCTTTTCCTTCAGATGTCTCATGTTGTTGTGACATCCAATTTCTTCCTTATAACTCTACAGTCTAGCATGGACCAGCCTGCTCCCTGGGAGAGAAGCACTTTGGGAGGAAGTCATGTGGAGAGTGCTGTTGTCCAATGCTGCTTCTTCATCAAAATACCTCTGCCTTCATGTAGATTTGAATCGTGACTTTTTTTTTTTTTAGTAAATTGTTTCTTAAAGAGTCATTAAGAGAAATGTTTTATTTCATCTTATTACATAAATGTTATCTTTCTGGAGAACATAGTTATTGCTTGACTTCTCAGCAAATCCCCACTTGGTCCCAACCTCATTCAGCTGTGCAATGTAATAGAAACCATGATGGGAGAAAATAGCTAATGGCTGGGGAGCATTAGACCATTTCAGATATTGCCATTACAGCTAATCTACTAGAAACATGTTTACAATATCATGGCCATTTTATATATCCAGGCAAGAGGAAAAAGATCCTGCTCATAGGATCAGAGAAAACATTTTACATTGCTCATGTATCTCTTAAGGGGCTCAATCCTCTCCCAGGAAAAGTTAGTGTGTTTAGACCTACAAAAGTATTTTAAAATCTTCTTTCATTTCTTGTTTCTCCTTACTTCCATAGCTTCTTAAAATAATTACTTCTGTAAAACAGCTTCTCAGTCTTCCTATAGGTTGGAGAATGGACATTTTGTTGATCTTCATGCACTATGGTTCTGATCCAAATAAAATATACTACCTAATCCCCTATAATATTACATACCATGTAATTATTCTGTATAAAGTGGTAGCTGTAGGTGTTAGCATGGATGAATCCCTGAGTTTGATCACCAGCACACCACAAACAAAAAATAATTATAAAGGAATAATAAGAGTACTGAGTAGAGTGATTACATGGGTAAGCCTTTGAAGGCATAATGTGAGGAACCTTGAAGCCAGCAGTCCTGACGTTCATCAGAGATTTTCCTCAAGAAGCCCAGGCAACTTTGGCAAAGCTCTGATACCCTGTACTCTTTAAGTGTTCAGTACCTGGTCTCCAATATAGTTAGACTTTGGAGGAGTTGAAATGAGATGAAATAATGATTTTTGCTTTACAGAGCCTTCTACAAATACCAGGCTTCTTTAACTGGTTGAGCAGGGAGCCCCTGGGATTCTTACTGGAATTATTTTTCTTTTCTACTACTTTGCTTTTAGAAGTTTCTTCCAAGATCTTGATAAGTTTCAAATGGTCAAAGAGGAACATAAATATCACTAGTATAGTAAGTACAAAGGATTATAAGATATTATGCTTAATTCCATAAAGTGATAGGGACACTAAAATTCCTTGATCAGTTGGCAGTTTTTTGGGAAACACTTCAATATTTTGAAAACTGATAAAGCTAGAGAATGAGCATTTATAATGCCTTCTGATAGAAAGGCACTATCTCACTAATGGTATGGTAAAATTTCTCTTTATAAAAGCATCTACCAAATGAACAAAGAAAGAGTAATAGAATTTAAAAAATATCACCATTTGTAACTGATGTCAAATTTGTGTATTGGACCAACCTTCCTCAATGGCTGATAATGTCATAAAAGGAGACAAGATGAAGTCTTAAGGAAATAAGCAGAGCATAACAAATGTAAGTCTTTTCAAGTCCTTAGGTCTACCTGCTAGCCTACAGGAAATTCTAGAGACAAAGGAGGATTGTAGATAAAGCCAGGGAGATATAATTCACAAAATGCAGACATTATGAAGATTTGATGACAATAACTCACTTCTAAAGAAGACTTCCAAGCAAATCTTTTTAAAAAAGAGATACAGAGATACCTATACATTAAAGAAGACATAAAGGACATATCAAACAATGGTAAGGTAAAGAAACTAGATTTGACTCAAGCAACTTACTGAAAACTAATGATAATGTCAGGTTTTTATGTCACTGGCTTGATCTACTAATGATTTTTGTCATTTGTTTTGCTAATTGTGTACTGGTTATGATTTTAAAAATCTTACAGTCTGATGTATTTACAGATGATTGAATTTGCTTTAAAATATTGTGGGAGTGGGGGATGTAGTTACAGATAAAACATGATGGATGTGACGGGCATAAAAGTGTTCTCTAAGTCATTCTATCTAGTTTTGTTCGTTTGAAACTTTCTATAATAAGATGGCAAAAACAAGGAACTGAAAGCATTGCAGCGAGCGATCGTGGGGTGTGGGGCCCTCAGTGCCTTCCAAGGCCCCCGCCCTCACCACTGCAGTGCAAGAGCAGAGAGTCCAGAGCAAGGGCCCAAACCAGCTACTTCTCTACCACATGCTTAAATTAGATTCGACCCATCACCCTGAAGCCCTCGAAACTTTAAAACTGCCTCAGTTAAATCCATGTCAGACACATGTCATTGAAATCCGCTCAAAATCTCAGAATTTATTTTAAAAAGCCAGTGCATCAACCATCATCATCTTTCAAATTGGAAGATTATCCCCACACAGACCTTCTGCCTGCCTTTTGTTCCTTTAGTAATGTGCTGTAGTGACACAAATCTATGAATCTTTTGTAGATACACATCTAAAAACAGATGTGAAATGATCAGTTGGAAAGCTGGAATTCACTATAGCTCAAGATGTAATTAATTATATGTTCAAATTAAAATATGTTAAAACAATTTTTTCCTTCCAGTTGTAGAGTTCTCAGTGCCTGTATTATCAAGCATTTGTGGAAGAATGTATGACATGTCTCTGAATTTACTTTGGGATTTAATTTTTTTTCCTCTGGTATTCAGAAAAAGAAAGACATTTTAAAATAAAATACTGTCTCCTATACTTTAGATTGTGGTCCATGTCTAAACTGATTTTTTTTTTTTTTCCATTAAATCCTATCCCATGAATGGAAATAGCTCACCAGAGGATGCCGGGAACATTCTTGGAGTGATATCAGTGGTGACCAGCAGGCTGGCATGTTACCTTTGTGGAAGTCTGGGCTGTATTGCTCACCTCTTCTGTGCTACTCTGGGGACACATTTTATTTTTAAAAAGAATACTAATGAAAATGAAGGCTGTTCAGAATTTTAAGCTCTCCTTGAAACCACCTGGGATGGCGTGTGTGCCAAAACTTGGTTTAGGAATCGGTGCCTTAGATCCTGATTTTCAGGCCTCAGCACTTACAAGGGGCCAATTAGTGACAATAAAAATGGAAAAGATTCTGTCTTTAGCGACACTAGTAGTGCACAGTGCTTCTGTAAGGCTGTGAGCACTCAACTACTCCCATTTGCATTTGAAGCCATCCTTGTGGCTTGAGGCCCTCTTAGCTGCTGTTTTAAATGCAAAAAAAAAAGTAAGAATAAACAATTTTTTAGTAACAACAACAACAACAACAACAACAACAACAAACCACCCAGCCCTGACAAATCTTTCTATGTAGTACAGAAGTTTTTTTCCTTTTCTTTCCACTGCTGTACCTTGAAACATCAGTACTAAGCTCCTCCTTGCAAAACTCGTTATTGAACCTCAAGGACACATGCAAATTCAAAAAAATGCTGTGTACCCTAACCATAGGTACTCAGGAGCAAACTACAGAATCCTGCAACTGCTTCTGAGATTCCTGCATGAGAGGGCATTCTGTATTGCTGTTTGAAGAACAGGACTTGAGGTGCCAGAGGGCAGGTGTGGGGAGCAACTGATACAGTTAGAATTGTTCTTACCACGGTCTCTAAGAGATAGCTCTTGGTCAGATTGGAACTTCGGAAAATTGGAGTGTAGATTTGTGTGTTTTAATTACTGTCATCCAGAGGGCTGTAGTCCTGAACAGTTTGAGGGCCACATGGAAACCACTGCAGGGACTTTGGGCTGTCACAAGCAACTGTAGGGTTTTAGAACTATTGGGAAAAAATGCCGTGTGTCCTAAAGTGAATGGTATGTTTCTGCTCAAGGGAGAGTCAATTGCTGAGCCACTGCATTATTAATGCTTCACTCAACATGAATATAAGTCAAAAACCTACTTAAAATGATATGAACCCAGAAAAGATTTTTCTTAAATGGATATGGTATTATTTATATATGTTATTGCTTTTTAAATACAATATATAATTATTTATGATAAAACATTATTTATAAAGATATCAGAGATCTCTGGCTAAAGTATTCAGTCATCTGCTTAGTTTTACATATCTGTGTTACTCTACACCTTTAATCATTTTGTAATTAAGGCAACTTATTTTGGGCCATTCTATTTTTGGTCTGCTTCCCTGTTCTCAAACTTTTGGTTAGTTTACCCTTACAATTACCGTTCTATCCCACTAAGTACTTCTGAAATCTTTTTGCCATTTCTCATAGGAAAGACTTATTGATGTACCATAAAATATGACTCCAAGTCTTTTCCACCATCATTTTCCTATTGATCAGATTAACTGATTGGAGCAGACTTGCCCCACATAGCCCTACTTACCTACTCTGAAGCAGCAGAAGCCATTGAAATTAGGAAACAGGCCCTGTTATTGTCTGTGAGTAATGCTTTGTGGGCGTCACTATCATCCAGTCTTCTGCAAGATATTAAGGAGTGGCTGTGTTCAACCAAGCAGCCTGGCTTTGGCTGTTCTTCAGAGTTTGAGCTTGTTGTGTCACAAGAATCTGACACTAGAGAGTATCTATAATTCCATTTTCATTAGATCAATAAGAAAACTGGCTGAGAGAGGCAGAATTCTGAGGGCAGTATTGCTTAGTGCTACATTTTCCCATAGCTTTCCTAGCAATTCTTCTGGGCTGAGTTTGAACATTTTTAGTGACATGGAGCTCACTGTACAGGGAAGGAAACCTTCTGGGTATTCTTATATCAAATGGAAATGTGCTTAGTTATAAATTCCACACAGTCTTAGAAACTGATTTTAATCCCTCTTCTAATGATAAACACCTCAATATTTAAATGCAGTTCTCATTCTTGATTTACTTATTCTCTTTTCATGAACCCAAACATCATATTCTTAAATGGTTTCTGTTCATCCCAGTGCTTTGTGGGCCTATTTACTCCAACATGTTTCCATTATGCATGGGGGTCAGCAACCTTGTGGACAGTAGGTCACCTACAAAATCAGTCTGCACAGAACATCAACACCTTCTTCATGTGGCTGACCATAAAAATTTTGCAAGACATGGTGAGGACAGAGCCCAATATGATGCTACTGAGAACCTTCCTCAAGGTAACATTATCCCATGAATTAGAAACTAGTGGCCATGGCTATCACTTTGGCTGTGAGCCCACGGAAATTTTCTTTACTGCCATCCAATCTTCTGTGAATTATCAGATGTCAGGAAACTTTCTTCATATGGATTCAGGAAGTAAATATTTCAACTTTCAGAGCTCTTACAACTTTTCAACTGCTACTGGAGCACCAAACAGCTAAAGCTGATTTGTGAACAAGTGGTGGTGTTATAATTAAACTTGCTAAACTCTAAAGTCAGTCTGTTGTACTCATCCTTTTAATAAAATCGTCAGACTTGTTCAAAACAAGAAACATAAAATGTAAATAAGGAGCAGAGTAAAAGATGGAAAGGAATACCGCGACAAGGATAAGACGTGCTGTAAACCTGTGTCAGCTCCACACAAGGAAGACAGCTGTTATACAGTACAAGCATGTACTAATAACATTTTTAAAATGTTAAGGTCAATGAAAAAGGTGTCCAGTATGATTTGGTTTTCTTAGTGAATCCATGTGGGTTCTTAGTGACTGCTATTTCCCTAATGTTTCACACAAATTTCCTTAATAAACAACTGTAGAATATTGCTCTGGATTACTGTCAAGTCCACTGGATTATAGTTTTGGCGAACCATTTATTTTTTTACTAATTGTAACTGTGCTTAATCAATTCCAACTGGCAGCACATCTCCAAGGTCATTCAGAACTAGCTGGCATTGCAGTAGCATTTTTGATTATTGCTTTTCTTTGGCATTGGAAATATAAGTCCTGTCTGGCAGACAATGACGCGCTGGGGCCTACTCTCCCTAGCCTGTGGGCGCCGACTGTGTGCATCCCTCTGCTACTCTAATTTGATGTTTTGAAATCGGCTGTGGTAGGATTATTTACATCACCTATACCAATCAATAGCACAGATCAGAGCCCCTCCCCCATATCACTGCACCCAGGGTAAGTGAATCAGTAAGGAGAGCTAACCCTCTCTTATAAATGCTGTCCCTTATCGTGGCTTCATTTCTCTCTCAACAATATTTCTTCCAGGCATTTTAGCCAGAAGAAATTTTTATTGACATGGAAAACAGAAACAATATAACTTGGAAAAAACCCTGAATTCTCCATCACCCACAAGTTATTGGATTCAGACAGGAAGTTTGTTTCTTGTTTGCTTTGAACACAGCTACAAAAAGCTTTTCAGGTTGCTCTTAGCACATGTGGAAAGCCCTAAGTCACTGGAAGAACTTGACCTTACTAACTATGTTCTTGGCAGTTGTCACTTCCCTACATAGTCTTTCTTGATGATTTGCCTTTGCTAAGTCTTTTGTCTTTGCTTTCTGGACTGCATCTTTAGGTAACTCACCATTTGTCCCCACTGTGCTCATTTTCGTGGTCTTGCAGAATGCTGGTTCTACGAATGAATTTGAGACTTTCAGAGACTCCCTAAGTTAGGACTCAAAATCCTAACTTGAGATGTTTTAACTCAAGGCAGCTCACTTATTAGGCTGTCACTTTTGCTTTAGCATTTGGTAAGAGAACACATAAAAATTTTGAAACCTCCTTTGAACTTTGTTCACTGACAATGAACCTGGCTCCTATTACAGCAGATCGAATGCAATGAAACTAAAGCCCTCTCTCACACTTACATCCACGATGTGCTGCAGTGTCATCGATGGTCTTGGATAATTAGATGCACCTGATGGCAATCAATTGCAGTAGCTGAGATCTGAATCTAAGTCATGAGCTTCTCTCTGAAAGAAAAAGCTTCACTCACTGCTCTATCCCCAGGCACTGCCTAGGTAAGTGTCCTTGATATGTTGCTAAATAGTATAAAAGCTTTTCTGTCCCCCATAGTTTCACTCATATGTCCTTCAATGTCCTGCACATTTTGGAAACAGCGATCCTCTTTTAAGCACTGTCTTTGGTGTAGCCTTTTGTAGAGTTACTTGAGAGCTAAACTCGAGACAGTAGTTAGGAAGACAGGAGATGAAGAGAAGCCAGTAAGTAAGGTGTAAGTTTATGAACAGGCTATTGATTTGGTCAATTATGCCTCACTTGGGACATTTTGGAGGCATATAAGGACTGATCTACAAAACATAATAGCCACTGGTCACATGTAGCTTGAATTTAAATTGAAAATTTTAAATTCAACAAAACACAAAATCCAGTTCTTACATCACAGTGAGGGTATATAAGTACTCAACAGCTGCTGAGTACTGTTTTGGACAGCTTCATAAAATTGCATTGTGTAGCTCAGGTAGAGAACTCCCTTCACAGTTGCCCATCTGGGAGCAAAAAAATGGAGAATTTATACATCGTCTCATTTTTCTGTGGTCAGTGACCTCTCTCCTCACTGGCTGCCATGCATTTGGTTTTCTCTATACAGATACAAGAACATCCAGGATACGATTGGATACCAATCATGCCTGCAATAAATATAATCAGATAATGGCACTCCCTGTTTGCAAAACTCTTTTCACAGATTCCTGATACATCCCTGATGGAACCCAAACTCTTTATTATGCCCTACAGGACCCCATGATCTGACTTCAAGATTAATTCTCTCTCCTGCCTCTTGGCTCTGGATTACTCCGCTTTGGCATCAACCTGAGAGACCTTATCCAGGTTTTTGCAAACCAGCAAGCTCTTCTTTGATAAAGGCTTTGGCAATACTGATCTGGGTCCATGTAATACCCCCACTGCCTCCCTCTTCATCCACCCTCTCTCTAGGTTTCTACATGGCCAATCCCTACCCTCTTCTAATTCTCAAACACGATGTTCTCTGACACCGTGGCCTAAAGTTAGTGTTCCTTATCATTATGTACTTTCACAGTCTGGGGAGATAGCTCAGTAGAGTAAGTGCTTGCCTGACAAGCTCAAGGGCCTGAGTTTAATCCCCAGCTGTGCAAAAAATAAAATAAAAAAAATAAATAATTAAAAAATTAAAAAAGAAATGTACTTTCTTGGATCCTTTTGAAATTCTTACATCATAATTTGTGATCTTTTCTTCATCTCTGTATTCATCTGTCACCTATAGAATTGCTTCTGATATGTAGCAAGTTCTGAACAGACATTGTTTCCTGGAGAAAAAGGTGAATGAATGAATGAATGAATGGAGACAATAGTTACTGCAAGATGAACTAAGATAGGTCATAAAAGATCACACCCTGCAGAGATATGGGGGGACATGTGAACATTCTTGCCCAACTTGCCTAAACGACTAGAGGGCCATACACAGAGAGTGTGACCATGACATGCTGCATAGCTGCTGCTGATCATCTTATCCACCAGATGTCCCAGGTCATTAGTATTTCTGCAAAAGTACTTTGGAACCCAGTAGGGTACATTCTGCAATATGCAACTACTTGCTTATGCGACATCATACAGATACAGGCTTCAGGTTATATATAATTTACTATAACTTAGTTCAGCTTCCATTACTTCTCTATAACTCCAGAAGGCACATGAAGGCATAAATATATGAAAACACTACTTGTGATCATTTAGCACTCGACTATGGGCTATATGGTTTTCTCCAAGCAACTTAAAAATACCAGTCTTTGTGCTGGTAAGTGGAGAATTGCACAAATTCCGGAAGGATCTTAGACATCAGGAATTTCTGAAAAAGAGTGTGCAATCAGCATTTGGCTGTTTGTCCAAGTGTTTTTGCATTGATTAGGGTAGAGTTGACAAGGGGAGCATCTAGGTGACCCTGCAGTCACAGAAGTCTGAGAACAATAATTTTTATCTACTGTTTTATATTTTTTAAAAGTCATACCACTTGTTTAATCCTCCCATAACCATTATGTTTTGTATAAAGATATCTAGTTTTAGACACGAAGACTGAGGGATGGCAAGTTTTTCTAATGATTGAAAATTAAAAGCAAAGACTCAAGGACTTGATTATTTAGTGGAGTTCTTTGATTGACAGTTCTTGGACTCTTTTCAATAGAGTCTGTGTCTTTTGAGTCTCAGCTAGGAAGGGGAAAAGAGAGGAAGAATGTGATAGTGGGGAGGTGGGTGACAGAGATGGGAGGCTCCATGTTTCCAAATCTGACCATCTTGAGAGGATTCTAGCCAAAAGACAGCTAAATGAAGAATTCACCTGATGCAAACATAAATATGGGCAGCAGCTCTTCATATATGGGAAAGAGCTCTAACTTGATATCACTGTACAAGACTGTGTGTATAACATAGAGGCAAAAGGTGAAATGATTTTTTTTTTTTGTGCAGCACCACATAGTATTATTTTGAACAAATTACAAACTTCTCAAGTCTCTGTGAGCTGGTGAAATCTCTCAGCTTGGCACTGCTTCCTTCCTATACCCCTATTTTGCTCCCATGCTAATTTGGTTACTCAGCAGTCAGAGTACATGGAGATGAACCTGCATGGTCCATCCTGGTACAGTAGCTGGTCACCTTTTGCAACCTTGAAATGCACTCACCGAAGACATATGATGATGTACTTTTGCTACCCATAGTATCTCATAGAAGATGCAGGCTCCAGGTTGTATATCATTTACTGCAACTCAGATCTGCCTCATTGTTTCCTATAACTCCAGAAGGCACACAGAAGCATAAATATATGAAAGTACTATCATTTTGAGTCAGATTCCCAAATTAATGTTTCATAGACAGAACTAAGTCTCCAGCTACATCTTTTAGAAAATTTCAATGGGTTATAACATGTACATTTGGAGACTAAATGTCAAAATAGGAATTTTTGGATAATTCTAAAAAGTCAGAAGAATCTAACCACATTAGTTTCCTAATAATGTATATGATAACAGGCTGGGGCCAAATTCTGGCTTCTGGTGCCCCAAACAGCTCTAGGTTCTCTACCCTCACCATGGACTGCTTAGGCATCAAGGTGAACCTGCTTATCTAACTTGTCACCTGGATAACTCCTACAGATATATGTACCTTTTGTGGCATGTTTTAGAACTTCATTAGAACCAGTTCTAATTTAGAATTTTATTCACAGAGTTTATTAATAGTAAGAAGCCATTTTAAACACATATGGAATGGTCACACGTTCATATGTTTTTACTAATTCTTCAGAAACACTGTCTCATGAATGATTTGGTTTCAGGTTTTCACCACAATAGATACATACATCTACCCTTGAGTTACAGATTTTCCAGGCAGGTTGGACTTGGTGCTGGAAAACCACTTGCATTATGAATATGGTGAGTGTTGACTGGCATGCTGGGTTTTGTGATTGGTGCATGGTTATTTTCTTTAAATATTGAAACAACATATTCAAATAGACATACAGAGGCTTAATATTTCTAAAATAAGGCAGATAACATAAATAAATATATGTTAGTTACAGACCAATAAAGTAACATGTTCATGAGATACAGTGGAATGCCTCTGAGCTCAGAAAAAAGATAGGAATCCTAAATCCTGGCCTGTGGAACTTATGATCTCTTATAGAGGATATATTGTAGTGGTGTGTGTGTGTGTGTGTGTGTGTGTGTGTGTGTGTGTGTGTAATTAATGACATGTGTTGTCTTTAATTTGCTTTGAAAAAATGAGAATGATTCTCTTCCATCTCTTCTGAATTATGTCCATGAGTCTTAGTCAATTAGATTCTATCATTGCTACAACTTGTCTCAATTCCTCATGTTCCTTAGTGATACCTTTAATTATTTTTTATATTTTTAAAATAAATTGAGATGACTTGAATCCTAAAATTCACTACAAGCTAAATATTTTACTTAGCAGCTCATGCAAAGAGTTTTCTTCTGTCACTCAAACCCTAAAAGTTTTGAGAAACAGGACTGTTAAGCTTAATTAAAAGTGAAAGTCATTGGTGCACGCCTGTAATCCCAGCACTTGGGAGGCTGAGGCAGGAGGATCGGTGAGAGTTCGAGACCAGCCTGGGCTACAAAACTGAGCTCAAGGCCAGCCTAAACTGTACAGTGAGACCCTGTCTCAAAAAGACAAAAAAAAGTGAAAACTATATTAAGACATGATATCTAACCCTATGCAAGGGAGGAATGTGGTAGATATACTCATGTAAACAATTTTGATTCTTTTCAAAAGTTATTGCACCATTGCCAAGGGTAAGGTGGTGTTACATATTGTGCTGTGAAATCACTACGTTGTGAAATTCACACTGGGTTTGATAGAGGAAAAGATGTTGAATTGTGTATTAGTGAAAGAAGTCTTCAACATTCCATAACAGAAAAAAGATCTGAGCGGTAAACTTCTCAATGTATTTTTGAAATCCATTAATAGAAAATATGATCTCCCAAAAGTCAACAAGTTATCTTGAAAATCTCTATAAGAAATAAACCATATTTCACTTTACAGCAGGAGGGAAAGGGAAAATCTTTGCCTTTGCGCTAATTATGTTACATTATTCATTGTACTTGATGCATCAATATTAGTCATATCACACTGAGTTCTTTATTACCAGAAATATGTGATATAAATTTTTACACTGTAAATGTTCTGATTCAATAGGCAGATGGCAGCTACTGAATTTCCCAAACTACATCAAGTTAAATTTAAACACAATTTGGTGGTTCACACATTTGTGTAAAGGACTTGGATGAAACCAAATTGAATTTGATGACATTTACAAATATTTGCACTGTTGTATTGGATGGTTGCCTCATTCTGATGTGATCTTTTTTTCTCTGTTTCTTTTTCTAGGTTTTTCAAGGGAGGTGATCACTTGAATTGATCAATGGAAAGTGATCTCACAGCTGCAGCTCTTTCCACTATTTCTTTTGTTGACTTACAGCTTCTGCTTCCAGGAGAGGAAAAGCTGTGAGCACTACATACTGTGAGTTACGAGAAGTGTCTGTGTGTTAAGACCTGAGGAAAGAGAAGTCTTCTTTCTTTTCATTGGGTTTTCATTTGGGATTAAAGATTTTTAGAAATGATTCCAAGGAGCATTAATCTCATAGTAAAGTCCACATAGTCAGGTAACTTAGGACAAAAATAGTGCTTGCAACCCTTTAAACAGAAGTAGTTCATCTAATTTTAAGAATGTGAGGAAATTTTATGTAAATATCCAGATTTCTGGTTATCTTAAAAAATTGAAAATATGACATGATTGTATTCTTACCTGGAAACAAATTGCTTTAGTTTCTTATGACAGAGAATTAGTGCTGTGACTCCCCAGATGCCTGAATGTATAGACTGAGAGCTCTTTACTTGTCCTTCTTGTCTAGTCTTTCCTGAATATACAGCACACGTTTCCTTTGGTGTATTAGTTCACCCAGCACACACTTCTATTTTGTTTTGTTTAGATATTTTTATTTCAAAATTACATGTGATTGTAGAAGTTTTCCCTATACATTTTGAGATATGCTGTTCCAGATAATTCTTTGTGTATATAGTATCACTTTTAATTCAAAGTTAAAGATGGAAATTATTAGTATATTTTGGTATATGGTCTGGGCTACAAATTTAGACGATTCTGAGTTGCACATATGAATTTTATGCTACCTTCTCAGCCAATATTTGTGAAAGTGGAATCCTGGATTTTGCAATAAAGATTCAATTTCCATCTCTGGATACTTTCATAGGCCTTCAAAATACAGAATCAAATTTTCTGGTTAGAGTGTTTACACATTCAAACAGATTTCAGGCTATCTCAGGGGAGATGAAAGAGCATCTCAGTTTTACCTGAGGTTCAAGTTTTTAAAGTCCAGGCTTTGGGCCCTCATTCTGCTGCTGATCTAATAAGAAGCCCTAACAATATACATGCCAGAGAAGAGGTTTTGGAGAAAACAGATGTACTTGCAAGTGATGTGATAAGTGATATGAATGTAGAGTACCACTGTAATTTCTCTTGAAAATAAGAATTTAAAAAGACCTCTCCTTTTTTTGTAAGCATCAGCTGTACAACTAAAAGAAGTAATAGATTATCATTTCCTCTCTTTTGGAGGGGAAAGCTCCATATGTGATCATCGCAGTGATCCTCAGTCAGATTGGACATTTCGTTTTTCGGGCTAAGGACATTGAAATTATAGCAATAAAATTCCGATTTTCCAAATATTATGATTAGAAATAGTAGCTATGATGGAAACAAAGCCTCTTGACAAGTAGTTCTAGTTAAATGCAAGTCTCTGAATAGGATGTTCTCTGGATTTGGTTAAAGCATATCAGAAAGAACAAATGGCAAATAAATAGGACAAGTACGTTTAGAAAGAAGTTATTAACCACTTTAATAGGGCTGTCCAACATTTGGTCACATCAATCATTCTGAGACCTAATTGATTTCATAGCCCTCCTATCTCACCAGACGAGATTGGAATATTCTAGGAAAAAAGCAAATCAAATATAGAAAGAGGTGCCATGTTAAGACTTGCTGCTATAGCACTATGTCATTAATGATGCCAGCCTTTGGATTTAATCAGAGGACATTTCTGCAGTCTAGGACAGCTATACAAAGCCCTAAGTCATTGTATTTACAGGACTTATTAATATAGGGATCTATATCCTACCATAACTCTGCCAGAGTCTTAATAGCATGGTGGAGCAGTTCCCTTCAGAATCCTCATTTTCTTATCTGTGGAAAAGCTAGTAGTTCTAAAAATATTTTCCTGGAAGAGGTTAGAACGGTTATTATATATCAATTGAATATAAAGTATGGATATGTAAGTCAAGCTTGCATGCTAATATTGCACGTGGTAAAAAACAAGAAAACAGAATGATGTGCTTCCTTGGGCCATTTGGTTGACACTAAAGGAAGCTCTGATGCAGCGTCTTGATGCCTCAGATTCCAGGAGTCCACCTGCAGCTGGCCTTCGGCGTCCGCACCATGTTGGATTCACAAAAGGGCACGTGTCTTCCCCACAAACAGAAAAGGGAACAATGAACAGAACAAAACTGACAAAAACACCCAGAACTAAAAGGGCCACAGCAGCCTTCTCACATCGTGGTATTGTTCATTTTCTTGAAGAGAATATATAATATTTCAAAATATTATATATATATATTTATACATATATTTCAGTGGCATAAAGGAACTGTAGATCCAAATTAGAAGACAGCTGATCATTCTTCATGATCCCACACTTCACTGAGAAAATTCTTTCTTAAACCCACTTTCCATGGTGTTGTCAACTTTAAGTCTTCTTGCTCTGGGATGTTTCATTACTCAGGGTAATTAATTGCACTGGTCATTTGGTATCCAGTCAGAGTGCAAACATATAATCCATTTGGCTTGTCAATGTATAAGATGTTTTAAATTTTTAAAAGGTACTTTTCACAGGTTGGTTTTCCTTTGCTATCACAAATGCTTCTGTTAGGTTCTTGGGTGAATCTGAAATCAAAAAAGAAACACATTTCAGGGACAAAAGTACAAGATGATGCAAAAGGTGCAGTTATGCAGAAAATGAGGACTCTTTAAATTAAAAAAAAATAGATCACTTCTTTTCATGTGATCTAAAGTAAAAAGTCAAAACATACAGCAGTAATTCTCAAGTAGCGACTGAAGTATGAGGACAGACCGTATATTTTCATCAACACATTAAATTAATTTCTGTCACAACTAAAGAGAAAAATTCCTGGAACAATATTTATCCAGAACTGGCTTCCAGGGCATGTTGTCTACTCAGTTTTAGAGAACTCTGTCTTGAGAAAATGTCTGGGCTTAGTTTCATGCCATTCTATTGATGTCTTGAAATTATTAGTAATTTCAGTAGGTTCCTTGCATTTTGATTTTGCATTGGACCCTGTGAATATTGTATTCAACCTATGTTCATATGATGAGAATTTGAACTCAGTATGTTATTTTATAGTTTCATTAATTTGAACTGTTGTAAGACTTTGAGGAGTGGAATCATAAAGACAGCCTTCATATTAGACAACATCTGTGTAGGCCAGATGAAGCTTTCATAAGGTTAGAAGTAGTTTTACTCAATGAGTCCAAAGACTCAGTCATACAGGTTGCACACACATAGAATCTTTGGTCTAGAGCATAAATAATGACTGTACTGGAAATATAGATTTTACTTGAGTTCTAGAAAATGTAGTACTTCTTTATCATCTCTTAGTTCTTTATGGTTTTTGAAATTGGGAATTTTGAATATAGAAATGGAAGTCTGTTTAAAAGCTTTTGGGATTAAGCAGGAATAAAAATGTAAAGAAATGGCATTCAAAAGTTATTTGGGACCAAAATAGAAGGTATGAGCCTCTCTACACAATTAACTTTCTTTGTCTATATTCACTTTGATGGACTCCATCACTTTGGGTTTGTTTGGTCTTGTTTTTTACCACATTGAGAAAGTGAAATTTGTAAATTTGTATTGAACTTGTCTTCAAAGAAAAAAAAATCGCTGTTGTATACATTTCTACGTAGCCCTAGGCCCTCTCTTCAATGAAAGACCAAGGGCTCAATCATGTTCACTGTAACTCACTCAGGATATTAGTACACTGAATTTAGGTAGTAGAAACTTGAACATTTTTATTGATTAAAAATAAATCAATGAATTGACTTGGATCCAGAGACAATTTTGATGTGTATAGACTGGTTTATTTCCATTCTGAAATTCCCTATATCACTCAACATTTTCCATTCTTTTAATTTTTCTTCCTTAGATTAAAATTCTTTCTTTTTCAATAATAATACTATCATTTAAAATCTCTCTCTCTGAGGATTTCAGTATTGTAAAGTTATAGGCTCCCCGAACATTTTAGATCTTATAGAATTTTGAATGAAGAAGATGAGACATGCCAAAGCTGATATTTTGACCTCTGAATAATATACTAAGTGTTGGGATGATTAGAATAGATTTGTTTAGTCAGAACCATCACCTGGAAGGAGAAGCCTAAAAAATTATGGACAAATAGTCATGGCGGATTTGTGTTGGACAGTTACATAAAACATCAATTTAAGTAGACATGTGTTCTGATTAATTGGCCAGTCTGATATCTGCTGGTTTCACCTTTTATAAAATGAAATTTGACCTTATATTGCATACTTATCATTGATTTTCTCCCCAGGGTGAAAAATGTTCATGTTTCATGCCTGAAGCAAATCCAGTTATTAGATTAGATACTGTCCAAGGTATTAGACATCATTATATTATATTTTAAACCGATAATTTTTCTTTTTTCTTTATTGATGTATTTCTACAGGGTCTCACTATATAGCTCAGACTAGTAGTGAGCTTCCTGTTTCAGCCTCCCCAGCACTGGGATTACAGGCATGCACCTCCACACCCCAACTGGGTCACCAGCTCAGTGTACCCAAGGGCAGAGCTGGCTCTGTGTGGGTGCCAAAGATTGAACTCTGGTCCCCATGCTTGCCTAAGCAGATGCTTAGTTGGCTATTTCTTTTTAAGTAACTGATTTTCCTCATTTCACCCCCTTTCTTTTTCTTACATAACTGATGGTCAATTTTTCAATAGAATTATTACATTGTTGGTAAATAACTTATTTTCTCTAAACCTTGGGGAAGTCTTTCAAATTTAGCAATTATTTCTGCATATGCAAGGTACAGATGTGTTCCTGGGATAGATCCTCCACATTTTTCAAATTCTCTATTTGATGTATTAATTTAAAGAAGAAAGTAAATGAGTGTTGAAAAACACAGGGAAACAAAAGTTGTCACTATGAAGCCAGCCTTGCTACTATTAACAACATAATTGAGGGCCCGGCGGGATGGCTCAGTGGTCTAAAGCGCCTGCTTGGGAAAGCTTGGGCGGCTTCAGGGGCTGCGGTTCGATCCCGGCACCACATGCTGCGCCAGCCCTGCCCTGGGGCGGGCTGAGCCGGCCATAAAAATGAGTGAATAAACAAGGGTTCTGAAATAAGAATAAAAATAAATAAAATTAAAAAAATTAAAAAAAAAAAAAAAAAAAAACATAATTGAATGACCAACCAGAGAGGGTGTTTAAAATTCAGCTATGAACCTTCAACCAGAGGAACTTAGCTTCTCACCAGGAGGATGTGTGCTACTTGCTTCACTCTACTTCAGATTGGGTCTTGACAATTTTTGCAAAGTTGACCATTCCTTTCTCCAGGGTGGCAGGCGGGAGTCTACCTCTATTCTTAGGCTTTATTCTTCCAAATTTCCCTTCCTCTAAGTTTTCCTTTCTTATTTTATTTCTATTTTTGCTTACATTGTTAAGCAGATCCAACATTTTCCTGTGCTAGAGGCCTATTTTTCAGCCAGGTCACATTATGGGGTAGCTGGCAATTTAGAAGAAACAACGAATTTCTATATTCTATTCTACTTGGAAAATAATACAATAATACCTTAAATTAGATCACACGTGGAAGCATCTATTATTTATCTATATTTTTTACAGTTAAAATGAAACTTTTATTTTTATTTTTTTAAAATGATAAAAATCATTAAAAAAACAGAAAGAATACAGAGTTTCACTAAACAAGATGATAAGAACTCATCTTGTTTACAACAATGGTGGTTATATTGCATATTGTTGTCTTCAAGTGAGTTGTTTAGAATGCCAGACATAAGTGAAAAATTGGCAAAGAAACCTTAAAACAGAAAAATGAAAGCATTAACTATTTCTGTCAATAGACCAGTAGAAATAAGCAGTATAGTTATTCAAGCTATCCTGTGCATATTTTTGAATGTCAAAAATCACCAACAGAGTAAAAAAAGAAAACCCATGAGTTGGAAAAATTTCAGCCAGCTGCCTTCCAACAAAGGTCTTCTATATAGAACATATAAGAAATTTTAAAAAATCTTGCCCCCAAAATTCAAAGATCCAATCCAAAAATGGGCATCCAAGGTGAATACACACTTCTCAGATGAAGAAATACAAATGGCAAATACACATATGAAAAAAAATATTCAGTGTCACTGGCCATTTGAGAAATGCAAATTAAAACAGCACTCATTCCATCTCACTGCAGAAAGAATGGCTGTCATGAAGTGAACCAATGGGAAAAGCTGGAGGGGCTGTTGTGGGGTGGGGCAAGGAAACCTTCTGCATGTTGGTGGGAGGGCAAACTCGCACAACCAGTTGGATATTAACGTGGAGATTCCTCAAAAACTTGCTTATCTACATTTCAAAAGCTCTGGAGAATTTTACCCTTGAATTTTTTTGTTTTTTGAAAATAATATACCAAATAGGAATGTTTTGAAAAAAATCTCTTCTTATGTAGCAAAAGAGAAATGAAGTCCTAGGAAGCTTTCTGGCAATTATATTTAACTTGGAGTTACTTTAAACAATAGCAATATGAAAGCAACTCTCAACTGTCCTTTAAACCAACTGGGTGTGCTTATTCAGCCTTTAAATTTTTTATTTGTCTTTTCTTTCTGAGAGTGTTCTTTTGAATCAGCTTTCCATATAAGATCAAAAGAGCTGGTTTTCTTTGTAACACTCGAATAAGGACAGAATAATAAAAATATATGACTCATAATAAAGTACAACTATGAATTAAACTATTCTAAAAGTTAAATTGCTAGAGTCAACATTTGAAGTGTGTAGGCAGATATGTGTTCAGATGAGAAAACATACATAGTGGAACAGAATAACTAATAAAAACACACTCCCGGAGCCTGTGATGTAAGAACCAGCATTCCTCTGAAACCTGTACAGAGTGGATGGATCCTTTATGCATCCTCTGGAGTTAATTCATGCCTTTTATGTCTAAAACTTATCGCACTGTGAACTTCTTGGGAAAATGAGGTGAGAAAATATATATCAGGTATAGTGTTTCAGTCCCTCTGAGGGACTGCTCTTTTCCTTCTCTAAAGATGGACTTGGGGATTCCCAGGTAACAGATGCACTGGCTGCAGAGCAGTCTCCTCCTTCCTCACTTGAGGTGGATGCACACAGCACAACAGGCACACCCTGGCTTTGCTCTCACTCCACCGCGCATGTTATTCCTCTTTACACCTAACTGCTTGAGTTGCACTCAGCTCACTCAGGTGGTAGCAGACAGTGAGTGCATCCTCCCTCTATGACTGTGATCAGATTCTGTGCAACCCTTGTGCAATGCTGACTGAAGTGAGTTTGCAAAATGCCCAGTGGGTTTAAAGTAGAATTTGCAGAGACCAAATAAAATAAAGATACACAAGTCATGGGAAAGTAGCATGGACAATTTCTGGATTTGCTCATTTTGAAACTTGTTTTTGTTTCATTATTTCTGAGTTTATATTCTAGCTTTTTTTTTTTTTTTTCATTTTAGGAAAGTGTCTATAGGGTCTCACAGTGATCTGCCTGTTTACAGCCTCCCAAGAGTTGGGATTACAGGCTTGCATCACCTTGCCTAGTCTCAATTGTAGTCTCAGTGTGCCCTGGGGGCAGGACCCACACAGTAGGCTGGGGATGAAACACCTCAGCCCCTGTGCCCACTTGTAGGTGTTTTAGTCCACTGAGCTATCTAGCTGGCCCTATATTCTACCTTTTGAAGAACCTTCTAGTTAGTACTGTTGGAATATTGTAGATTTAAAATTTGAAATAATTTGATCTACATTAATTTTCTTTCATGAATTTTAGATCCAGAGATACCATCAGAAAAAAAGGTGAGTTAAAGATTGGATATTTGATAGAGAACCCATCACCAGCATGTTTAAAACAGTGGTGGTTGGGTTAAAGTGTACTGGCTATATACGTTAGAAAAACTTTATAAAACAAACTGGGGCCTGTGAGGTAGCTCAGCATACTAAAGTGCCAGAATAGGCAAGCACAGGGACTACAGTTCTACCACATGTAGCACCAGCCCAGCACTGGGAAGGCTGAAAGCAGAAAGATCACAAAATATAACCAAAGTGAAATCTGATACTCTGTACTGGCCAATTAAAAATGTCTTCTCTGCATAAGTGCCACAAGCTAATTTCGGAGCACTCTCTTTTCTAGGTGTCCCGTTATGTGAAATACAATAGCCCATGCTGAAGACAGAGGCACTGGCTAATGCATACATGTGGACAAGCCAGGCTGGCTTGGAAATCTTCATTGGTTGCAGGTCAGTGAGATACAACCATTTCTTGTCTAGTAGGTCAAAATATGGGTGACTAAATTGAACATATAATCTTGCAATGAAAAAATGTGTTTTATATAGTCTTAGGTAGCATTAATTTTCTTTTTTATACCACAAATCTGTAATAATTGCATTTGTTGGAAAGATGACACCAAAAAGAAAGACCAGTTTAGATTCATGGTACAGGAATTGGAATCAGAGAGGCTTTTTAAAATTCCAGTCACTTTTTTGGTAGACTAAAAGTTCAAGATACTCCAATTTGTAACTGGTGGAGATTGCGTTAAAAATGCACAGAAAATTAAAACATTCACACATATACACACACATATGCCAGAGCTGAGGTCAGAGTGGTACACATACGTGCATCCATACTAATTGTTGAAATGTTGTCATGCTCTTGTATTAGTGGATAAATAGTAGCTGCCTTAAGTGTCCCTCCCACAACTTCTTTGCCCCACCTCCTTTAGGATTCCATCCTCTATAGGGCTAATAACTTGTCTTGCTGGGCCTCTCCCTCCTGGCCCACCATCAGGACAATAATTCTTCTAGGTTATACAGCATTACCTTACAGGCTGTTGTATGCTTTGGGGATCACTGCTGATTTAACCAGAGAAATGAAGACATGGTTATTCCCTTCACAGATATATTTTCATTTCTCTAAAAGATTTCCTTTAAAAACTTTTAGAAAATTCTGTGCTCATATGTAGATCTTTCCAGCTAGGCATCTGGACAGGACTCTGACTTGATGGTCATTCTGAGCACCCTGGATGATGATTTATTTATTAATGTAGCAGAAACACATAACTCTTCAGTACAGAAAAGCCAAGTTCAATTCTAATTTCTTACTCAAGAATGGACATTGATCTGTAGAGATGACAATGTATTGTGTTGTGAAAATTCTTTTCTTTCCTGTTCAATGCTTCTCTGGGAACTGCTTGCACAACACTAAGATGCACAATACCATTTGTAACACAAGAGAGCTGAAGTAAGCGGACTTACTCTTGTGGTCTTAATTTTGTTGCCTGTAGCACACATCCATCCAGAGTTATCCGGGAGCGTCTTGCATTCTTCTCCCTCTAGGCAGGGCTCCATCTCACACCACCATTTCCCAATCACTATGGAGGCTGTGCAAAGACAGGACACAACTTGGTTTTCAGTTCACCCAAACAAACCTGGCCCAGATGTCATATGTCGTGTAGGTTTCAGTGTTCTTTGAAGCACACTAGGTTCATCTTCCATGACTGGGTAAGAAAATATGGGTAAGAAAAGGAGATTTTAATTTGAGTCTCATAATGCAGATGTAATTATCTGGTTTCAAGAAGGCAGCATCTTGCCCAAAATCTTTTCATAGGAATAAAACATGAAATAGGGTAACTTCCTTTTGGGTCTTTAGGAACTTTTGGATCCTTTTTTGTAGAGCAGGGACTTGTATTATTTCTGTTTAACAAAAAGGGCAAAGAAGCTCAATGCTCTTCATAAGGACTGAGACTTTTTTTTTCAGAATGTCCAGTCTATTCACCCACCATTGGAATTTATCCGTTAGTCTTGGGCCTCAGAGAATTTCAAAGGCATACCAAAAAGAAAAATTCATTGAGTATAATTATAAAAGCAATGCTGCAAAGTAAAAATCAAGAGAAGTAATAAATGAATACATTTCTTTACAGTCAGTGTGCAATTAATATGGGTTGCAATTTCTTTTTCATGTGTTTAATGTTGTGGGTGGAACTATTACAATTTAAGCCTTCCCTCAAGCTGCCCTACTTTACAGGGTCCTGTCAAGGGTGACCACAGGCAGCATTTAGTGTATTTACAGCACATTTTTCTTCCAAATGTGATTTTATAAAACCAGTGGCTGTGGTTGTTCTACACAAATCGTGAAGTTGCACATCTTCCTTAATCCATTAGAGAAAAATTATTTCTACAGCATCATTTGTTTCTGCAGCTACTGAGAGTGTTATCTCTCTAGAAATCCACTTGGGCCCTTCCACTCAGAATCCCTGAGGCTGCAGTTGGCTCATGTTCTGGGATACTCTCCTGTCGGCTATCTTGATGGTAGGCCCGGCCTCTAGTTCCTTACATACTGACTCCTCATACTCCCTTCACGTGAAGTCTAAGTCTTACAGTGATAAAAATGACAACTTGTAATGTCACAGAGGTTTAATATTAAAGTGGGGTGGGGTAAGCCCTGCAGTAAATCAAGAATACTTTAAAAATTCTCAGCCCATCTTGCATTCACTAAGGGAACAGATTGACAGCTTCACAGCAGAATGATT
Source organism: Myocastor coypus (assembly GCA_004027025.1). NCBI lineage: Eukaryota > Metazoa > Chordata > Mammalia > Rodentia > Myocastoridae > Myocastor > Myocastor coypus. Next base: position 68,569 of record PVJA010002874.1, on the reverse strand, counting down.
TACATATCCACACATCTTCCTGCACTTAAGTTTTCCTTTTCCTGTTTTTTTTATACCAGTCTTTCCCTTCCTTAAGATTCAGTGCTCCTTAATCTCTGATTTAAGTAACATTACTTCACAGGATTCACATAGGCAACAATATTTGTACTCTTTTATGCAAAAATTTAAGAACATTTTTATTGGTAATTTTGCCATGTTTTATTTTTGCTTTGTAGTTGGAACAAATCCAAAGTGTAAAATGTCACTTCATTCTTCACTGGACATGGTAAGCAAGTATAGGAGGTAAAATTTTGTCAAGAGTTCCTTTCATGTGTAAGACAATATGATACTTGGGTAGAACATATAGCTATAACAAGAAACAAATCCTCTACCAGGTACAAAATGATGATGAGGCCTAGGGAGAGCTTGCTGGTCTAAGCACCTGCCTGGGAAGTGCAAGTACCTGGGTTTGATCCTTTGTACTACATGTCGTGTGGGTCTCACATGCTGCTGGCCTCCAAAACTGGGTATAGTGGCACACACCTGTAATCCAAGTGCTGGGGAGGCTGAGACAGGAATATCACTATGAGTCTGAGCTACATAGTGAGATGCTGTGCCAATAAATGAGTAAGTTTTAAAAATAATAATAAGAGTGTTACTTTCCTTTTATGCATTTATTACATGGTCTACAGGGTCTCACTACACAGATTGGACTCCTAGAAATCTTCCTGTTTTCAGCCTCCCAAAACACTTGGATTATGGCATACACCACCATGCCGAGTCTCAATCAAAATCTCAGCATGCTCCGGGGTCAGCATGGCACTCCAGGGATCAAACTCTGAATCCCTGAGTCTGTCTAAAAAGGTACTTTAATGTGCACATCTATTGTTTTTTAAATAGGAGAGCTCTTAGGGCTGGGGAGATAGCTCAGTAGAATAAGTGCCTGCCTGGCAAGCACAGGGTCTTGAGTTCAATCCTCAGTCTCCCCAGCCCCCTCCAAAAAAATAGTAGAGCTCTTTCTTGAAGCATGGAGTAGGGTAACTTCCTTGCCACAGATAAAAGGGGCATGAATAGGTGACAATATTAAATTATTTATGTGAGTGAATAGGTGATAATACTAAATAAGGGAAGCAATGGTTTTAGTAGCAAAAAAGACAGTGTTGAAAGGGAATAAAAATTGTAAAACATCTGATAATATGAGATAAATATCAGGGCTTGTTGTTGGTTGAAAACCTGTGCATTGCGGCTTTCTTTCTGTAGGGGCTTAATCAGAGACAGCCTTGTCACATTTACTATCAGATCTGATGCTTATCCCTTAAATTTCACCTAATATTTCATTATTGCTGCCCTGAGTCTAAGCTAGGAACCCCCCCCCCCCAATCTTTGCTCTGGGGGAAGAGGCTTTCCCCACGACCCATTCATTTAGCACGTTGGCACTGTTTAGTCAGGGAGGCATGCTGGTATTGGTAACGAATGCCAGCCACTGGGGTCAGCCTGCAGTATTTTTTGTTTCCTTCTAAAGAGCCCTGATCTCCCCCCTCCTCCAAGCTGCTCTCTGCCCTCTTGGATCTGACCTACTTTGTTATAAGCTAACAAAGCAGTTTCTTTTCCTCTTAGGCATTAATATCTCCTAAATGAAAGTGGAGTCAGTAGTGAAAAGAAAAGTAAAGTAAAGAAAAGAAAAAAGATTCCAAACTCGCATTTGACCTTTAATCCAAAACTGTAAAGATTCCCTGGCTCTTAGAGAATTTCTAAGAATTCAAATGTCCCTAGACCTGCTTACAATATCTAAAAGTTCCCATTGAACTTTCCTCTTTTAGACTGAGTTTGATGATTTGGCATTATTCTCTGGTTTATTTTATTTTGAACTGAGTTGAGTCTCACACTGCTGCTTTTCTAAAGATGCAATTAGATAAACTTTCTTGCAGATTTATGCATTACACGATCATCATAATATACCTCTTTATGTTTTAGCTCAAGCAAGGACTTCATTTTCTTATAAACCTTTATAGCTTGTAGTACATTTCAAATTGTTCACAGGAATTTTATAATTACCTGTTCTTCTTCCAAAATAGAAGATAGATAAATCCTTCAGATTATTGGACAGGAATGATCTGTCAGATTTCATAAAATGAGTTAATATCAGTGCTCTTTCACCGATTTTATAACTTTTTCCTTATGGAGATACATATAGGAAGAAAAATGTAAATACAAATCATTATTAAATATTGAAAGTATGTCAATGAAATATTAAAAATTGATAATCTATCTCTCTGTGCTTAGTTTTTGTAGTTGTTGTTTGCTTATGTATTTGGTACGGGGTCTCACCACATAGCTTGGACTTATAGTGATCTTCCTGTTTTAACCTTCCCAGAGCTGATATTACAGCTGTGAGCCACTATGCATAGTCTCAGTGGCTAAGTGTAGGGCCACATGGTGGGGGCAGGGCCCATATAGTATGTGGTGCTCGGGATGGAACCCTGATCTCTGTGCTTGTCTAAGCAGGCACTTGGTCTGCTAAGCTTTATTTTATTTTTAACTTTTTTTGGTGGTACCAGGGATCAAGCTCAGGACCTTTCACTTGCTGGGCAAACACTTATTCCACTGACCTATCTCTCTGGCTATTTAGATATTTTATTTTATTATTTTTTATTACTTGTAATAAGAAATAATAGTGTGACAGTTTCAAAACATGTTAGTAGTACATTCCCAATTATTGATACAATGCATATTGTTGTCCTTGTAGTGTTTAGATACTTTAAATATTTTACTTTCATTTATGCTGCATCCCCCTACAGTGACTATTAGCATGAACTTACTTTAGGAATGAGAAAACTGAAGCCTGAGTGGTTAAATTTCCTATGTTTATTCAGGTAAGAAATACAGAAACTGATATTGGAATCCAAGCTAATTTAACTGTAAAATCTGTGTTATTTACTGTCACAATGCTAACTTATTCTAGTTTTGTGTACATTAAGGGAACTTAAAAAATATTACTGGTTGCTGAGTAAATTGATTCTCTCTGCTGTAGTACTATTGAAAACAGTTTCATGTCAAATGTAAATACTTGCAGAAAATAAAACATTTAGTTAGCTGAGAAATTAATTGCAAAAAATTGAGTAAGAGCCAGGTTATTACACTTGTCACCCTCTCCCCAGTTGGAGCTACACATTGCCTGGCTCATGAATTGTAGCATTTAGTAGATGCTACTGCAAGGGAATGATTTTGGGGGCTGTGAGAAACTTGTGAAGTAGATGCTTATCTGCTACAAGGACTAAGAACTTATTTAGTTAGATACCAGCCATGAGAACCAGCTCTTATCTGTAGTGATTATGAGAGAGGATCTTCAGGGTTCCTTGTAGCCCTGGGATGAGATTTGCCCTACGTATGCATGTTCAGGTCTGGTCTTCAACCCTTTTAAGAATGTTCCTTTTTTCTTGAGAGAGTCTTAAAATTACTAAAGCCACTTCAATCACGAGTCTTGATTTCTCCCTCATGCCAGGTCATATTAATAGATAGCAAAAGAGAGACTATAAAAAAAGTCAATCCATTTTTGTCATAAATTGCATGGAGAGCAGAAAGCTTTATTTTATTTTTTTCTTATTGCTGTTATTTACTTATGAGGCATTTTCCAGGGAAAATTCAGTGAGGTACTAATAATAAGTATTGGGCATAAAAAATATAGCAAGTAAACATAATATTGATCAAGAACTGCATCTTTTTTTCCTTTTTTTTTTTTTTTTTTTACCATTTCAATGCACAGTACTCAACCCTTACACCAGTAAAGGTTTATCAAAGCACTTCTTTATTTACTGAGAGTGCTCAAATCAAGCACACAACTTAGTCCCGTCCTTCCATGCTTATGGTTTAATTAAATTTTGTAGGGGCTCTGATGAATTTTGAAACACAGCAATAAAGAATAAGTGAGCAAAATATCGTTTAGTAAACAAATATCTTCCTGAGGAGCATAAAGGAGATTGGGGAAAATTTAAAATTAAGTTTGCTGTTTGATCTTGAGACAAGGGTGAGTCACTGAAAATGTTAGAAGACAGACCTAATGAGTGAAAGGAAGCCTTGATTAAATGCACTTCAGGACGATGCATGTGGCAGAGGTACCTGAGGCAGAGATGGGGAAAAGCCAATAACAGCCTCAAATGGCAGCGAAGTGCCCCTGGGTTCGCAGAGAAGGTGTGAAGTCTGGTTTTGGTGCTCCTGCAGCAGAGCTGCAAGATACAGCTAAAAATGGCACTAGAATTATGGAGGAAGCGCTCAGGTCAAGAATTCAGCCATCCAAAGTGAAACCCTCAGGGCAGCAGGCTCATGTGCCTGAGGTCCTACGCAGGCAGACTTCGCACTGTGCTCACCTCCGAGTGGCGCAGATGGCACAACATAGGGTCCCCCTTCATGAATGAGTGAATAAAAAAGTGACTGAAGAGAAACAAAAGTACAGTGCTCATGACGAATGGTTGTGAGAATTATGTGAGAAGAAAAAAACACCATCATCTTCACTGATGCAGCCATTTTTATAATTATAAAAATCCCTCTACACAGAAAAGGCGATTCTCCACAAAGTTAGCGAGCACACTATTGTTCTTCCACATTCTGCCAAACTCTCAGCTTGCTGCTGTGACTGATGAGAGTTTGAGCGTAAATTAAAGGGTTGAACATATGAATGCATTCATGTTCCCAGAAGTAGGTGATCAGTATCAATCAAGACAATTTCCCAGCCTTATTTTGGAGTAAGCTGTCACGCAGCCTAATGCCATGGTGAGGACTCTGTTAGAGGGATGGGGCTCTGCGGAATCCCTATTTGCACAGGTTGTCAGGGCAGCTGCCACATGCTCTTCTTCAGAGAACCTACAGCGACTCTCTTTGTGTTATTGTCTTTATTAAAGTAAACAGAAAATTAAATACATTGATATTTACCCTGTAATTACCCTAAACATATTTACTGTCACACATATTGAAGAATATGATCCAATTTGGAAGTTTTATACATTCGTTATGACTTTAAGTTTTGTGACATGTGGTAAAGGTTTGTGACATATGACACGTATATGTTGGAAAGGCCCTGGCTTAAATCACAGTTTTATCACTTACACTAGTATGATTGTACAAAATTGCTTAGGACTCAGTTTCCTTAATTATAAACAGAATTGTAAACACTACAACTGGATTTTGCAAATTTTAGATAAAATAAGAGACAGTGTAATGACGAATTAATCTGTACTGAGTACATCACACTTACTGTTGTTTATCTATGGATAAAGCATCCAGTATCCAGATATTGGTGCATCCAACTACTAGTTTTTTTTTCCAGAATTAACATCTGACCTTCCAAACAAGTTTATATTAATTCTATGATACATGTGTTTATTATTTTTATGGCTTAGATTGTATTTTTTTTGTAGAATCTATAACACACACACTTACCTGGGAGATACCATGATCACATAGAATCTACAACATACCTTTGTGGAAGTGATAGTTGAATGGATTTACTTACATTGGCTTCCTTCCACAAATTCTATTCTGGTGCTTTTCTAACAGAGGCAGTTTTACTTTGATAAGGGTATAGATAACAGCAGGAATTGTGAAACAAGTAGGGTTTAAACTGAGAAAGTAAGTGTGATACAATTTCTGTGAATGGTTGTTTTCCTGGAAGATATTTGGAGACAAATGCTATCTTTTATGCATTTAAAAACTGTTCATTAACTGCTGTGCTGAACATTATAAAAAATAGATAGTTTCTACCTTAATTAAAGGCACCTAAAACCTCATGTGGGAGCTATGCAATGAATGTAAAGACAAATAACATACAATGACAGATTTAGATGCATAAACACATAAGAGAAAAATCATAGGTGAATCTAATTCAGATTATTGGGATAGTAGTTTTAAGAGAATATATCATTAAGGAAACAACTTAAATTTCCTGACATTAAATTATTTCACAATATGGAAGGGCCAACACAGGTGTTATAGAGACTTTTGCAACTCAAGAGAGAACTCTAAATTCCTGCCAATTGTATGAGTTTTCTTGGACAGGTGTGGTGATAATATTGCAATTCCAGAACACCAAGAGGCTAAAGCAGGAGAACTGTAAACTTGAGCCTTGCTTGGCCAATTTAGGGAGACCTTGTCTTGAGAAAATATAAGTAAATAACAAAAAAGAAAGTTTTATAAATGAACTGGGGATGTAGCCCACTGTGAAGAACCTGGGTTTAATTCCCAGTACTGCAAAACAAACAAACAAGCAAGCAAATCCTGAGAAGGAAGCCAGCATTAGAGTCTGAATTTACTCTGTACTACATATTAATTCTGTCCTTAAATCTACTTGTAGGCTAAGCACCAAAAGTTGGTCAGTTTTCCCTGGAGATAGTTTTCTTTCAGGATTAAATTTAGCTAAATATGTTTCTGGAGGAGGAAGTACATGATTTTTTTTTCTTTTTTTTCTTTTTTTGGCCAGTTCAGCCTGCCTGAGGGTGGGTCTGACAGTATGTGGTGACTGGGATTGAACCACAGTCCCCTGCACCTGCCTAAGCTTGCCTAAGCTTAGACCTACTGAATTATCTCACTGGCCCCAGGTATGGGATTTTTAATAAATAGCTCAGAGAAACACAAAAACCATGTATACTAAATATATTTCCTACCATATATCTCCTAAATCTTCAAGTTTAGCATACTATGTTCAAAATATTAACAGCAACCCTAAAGTTTACTGTCATTAGAAATTTTAATTTTTTAAAGATACAAACCTTTCCAACATTCTTCATTTTGTCAGTGGTGGGTTGTATTATGTGTTCCTTTCCTAGTTCTAAGAGGAATATCTGCCGGGCACGGTGGTTCACACCTGTAATCCCAGCACTAGGGAGGCTGAGGCAGGAGGATTGGTGTAAGTTCGAGACCAGCCTGGCTACAAAAGTGAGCTCAAGGCCAGCCTCAACTGCATAGCGAGACCCTGTCTCAAAAAGACCAAAAAAAAAAAAAAAAATAAATAAAAAATAAAATAAAATAAAATAAAATAAAAGGAATATCTATTCTTGTTCCAACATTCAAAGTATACAAATAAATACCAAAAGGAGTATAAACATTATGTATAATCCTATTTGGTAGAGGCACAGTGTTATATTTGGGTATGTTTTCTTACAATTTTGGAAATGACTCATTTGAGGAATATATTGATACATAAGAATTTTCTCAATTTTAAAAAAGGGGGTCATGAGGATATGATTAGATTCTATAATATAATTTTTGTTATAATTGCTACAGATTTGCCATAATCAAATAATGCCAGTTAAGTACTTTCCTCTTTTAATCTGTAAAGTATCACCTGCATAACTATTGATATATTAAATATCACTTTTGGTTTATTCTACTCTGTAACTGATCTCGAATATTAAATTATGCCCTGAAAATTCCTGGCATTGTATTTTTTTGCAGAGCTGGCATACACAGCATTGGCAGTAATGTGGAAGTTGTACACTGATTGGAAGGTCTTTCATTTTAATCTCACTCCCACTAGAGAAGATTGATATAAATAAAATTTAAATAGAGAACACATTTCAGATGCCAGCAGTGAAAAAGACTTTGTCAGCCTAATGAAAAGGTATCAATTTTCTCTACTTTATTCAATAAATTGTGAGTCATTTTCTAAATGGATTAGATTAAGAGAAAGTTCAGACTCCCAGGGAGATGCTCTTGGCACTGATGGAGATTTTAGACAAGGCAGGAAGAACAGGGCACGCGAACCTCTGAGGCCACTTTAGGCCTACAAAAATTGATACCAGTGAGGACAGAAGTGGCTCACATCCTGGGCTCACCTACTGTCTAAGAAGCCAAATCCTGGAGAATTGAATGAGACACATTATTTCTTCTATTTTATTAGGGTGTCATGGGTGGCTGAGTGAGTTACAAGTGAGAATGAGGAAACCCGGGGAGGGCAGAGGCGTGGATAAAAGCTCCCAGCTCTCAGCTACACTTGCGTGTCTCACAAACGCTTGTGAATGTGTTAACACAGATGTTTGGTAAAAGAAGAGAACGAGTTATAACTCCATTGCGCTCATTCAGTCTCTGGAGGAGAACAGCGCCTTTGGGTTTGTTGTAATTAATTTATCTTCAGAAAACATAATTTGCCTTTCATGTGAGGATGAAATGTATAACCCATGAACACAGAGCACTCAGATCTAATTTGATTTGGGGATGTTCGAAACAGTAGAATAATTTGTTGCTTGGCCATTTCCATGACTCAACAAGAAGTACCTGATGGCTCTCTTCAAGGAATCTACCTTTGTCCACCAACTCCTCTCAAGAAGCACAAAATGACAGTCAGCTGATTTCCATTTTTTTTTCCTCCTATTCTACATCATACAGTCATCATGGTTAGTTATTTTTTAAAGTATTTTTATCTTTGATTAACATACATTAATTGTACATATAAGTGAAATCATGCTCTGATAATAACTAGGATGTGTTTCTTTTCTCCCTTGCTATGTCTGGGCTCTTTGGTAGTGTTTAGTTTTACTTATCAGAAAATATTTATATGTCCTTGGCTATAGGCTCCTAATTTCTTAAGACAGTGTAGGTAGTATGAGCTACACAAAATCATAGCAGAGGCTTCACCTCTGAATTCTAAAGTAAATGAAGAAATGAGTGAAGCAATGGTTAGTTTCAACAATACTACTTACTTTAAACAGCATAGATGTATAGAAAGTGCCAAAAAACAATAAAGAAAACTTACAATAGTGGGATATCACAAATTGTCCTGTTCTTATCAACCATGGCATCAAAATAGCCAAAGGAGAATAGGAATATAAAGCAGTAATGTTTTATTTCTACGAAAGGTCTAGAAACAAAATTCCACTGTCTTAAACCACATAATATCCACTTTTCCAGCTGAATTTCTTGGCTACCAGTTAAGTGAATTGAAAGTAAGATACAGTACTTTAGCAGATCTCAACAGCAAAACCTAGTCATGGCGGCTTGAAAACTGAAGCAGCAATAGCGACTTAGGAATGATCTGATCAAATTTTTTTTTAAAACTTTACCATCTCTTTATATCAGGTGATACTAGCTTTTCACTTTCAGATTGCAGAAAAGCAGATTGCTTCCTATCTCCAGATCTCTCTATAATCATCCCTTTACAAAGTGACTTTTCTTTTCCTGTCACTTTGCAAAGTGATGAGTCTCTTTCTCCAGCCCATGTCATTGGTTTCTGTTATATGCCTTGACTGGCCAATAAAGCCGTAAAATGCACATGGAGGAAAAGATTTGAAAGTGCTCTGTGGAGTCCTTAGGAAACCACAGCAAATGATAGTGAGGAGCAGAGAGCAGGCATCCTACTGTAGGCCTTCCTGGATCAGTTCACTGAGCATCACTCATGGGCTGAGGCCTTCCTAGCTCCAGCTCCAACTGAGCCAGCCTTGCCCTGAGGAAACTGTGTGGGCAGAGCACAGAATTATGAAAAAACACATGCTTTATGTCTTCAAGAAGTTCCATATAAGGTGTGTCACACATTCAAATGCATACAGAAGATACTTTTCAAAAATGAATATGCAAAGAAAGCATGGATGTCTGGAGATATTAGACAGAACCCAAACACTAGCAGCAATCATAGATTGAAATAGCAAAATGCTGAGAGGACACACAACTTAATACACTGGGTCATCATTAGAAGTGCTATTTTAGTGTTTATATTTTTGCACTATATTTAATTTCAATCAAATTTAAACATGGCATGCATCAACTTTCAAAAGTATCAATTTCTGATTTAAGCAATCAGAGGCAGGATATTTTTAAATGGCACTGTTGCAATTACTCTTCTCTCATTGCTGGGACAAATACACAACACTCAAAATTAGGGAAAGAATGAAAGGTTTATTTAGCTCTCAGGTACTGGAGGTTTCAACCATACTCAGCTGCCTCCAAGGCTGAGCAGCACATGGCAGAGAGCAACCTTTCCTAGTAGTAACAAAGAGCAGAGAGCAAAGGGAGTTGCAGTGGCTCAGGCAGCTAACCTCTCTCCCCTCCTCTCTCTCTCCTCCTTACATTGTAATGCAAATTACCTTCTGCAGGATGGGGGGTAGCATCAAACTTGCAATAATCAGTCACAAACTCTGGAAGCTGCCCCATGACTGCCTGCGGCTTTGGGGGACACCTGTGCATAAGCCATAACAGGCATCCTGTTCCCTGGCTACTCACTTTGCTGATTAAAGAAGATGCTGATATTTTCTAATCACGCTAATCCTAAGACATCATAAACCTAAGTAACGTAAAGGTAAAAATTGTGCAAGCTGATGTGCAGATTCTGTTTTATTCTCTGCCATGGGGATTTTTAGTACTTGAAGCTAATTGTCAGTGTTAATAAATAAGGATATTTTACATTAAAATTGGGGTTCTAGAAGTGCTTTTCCTTTGGAGGGGGTTGAAATTGCCCACTTTGCCATGGGGCCTGCCTCTCTTTTGTGTTCCTGGCACTTGTTCATCCTGTGAATGCACATGTACCTCTTGTAAGTTGTCCTAGGGTCTCAAATCTGGCTTAGAACTGCCTCTGATGCATCACTCTAAAGACTAGAATGAAGCCTGAGTACCTTCTCTTGCTAGATCCAGCCAATCTAAATGGCATCCCATTCTTCGAACACTTTTCATTCCTTTGTACCTTCTCATGAGTGGCTCTCCTGTCACTGGACCACTGCGTATAGACCTCTCATTTATTATAGCTTCCGCCCAGGTGTTCTCTTTCTTTGGAAATTTGTAGCAAAGGAGATGAGTGCTATCTGACCTAACAAGTTAAATGGAACAACACTGCAGACATCTCACAGAATCCACCTATCAGCACTCCACAGCTAAATTACTTAAAGCTTTCTAGAGAAAAGAGCTATAAGTAACTGGAAACTATTTGATACATCTAGTTGAGTTAGGATTTAAGTCCCAGACTCACTATTCTGCTTGGTCTACCACACATGTAAACAAATTACCCTTTGCCCTGTCTAAAGGCTTTTGTTTTTCTTGTGTTCCTGATGAGTCTACATTATGTCTTTGTTTCTTGCTTGGTCTAGCCCAGACTTTCATGTAGAAGAAAGCAATTGGCATGAGAAACAGCAAAACAGCAGGCCAAAACTAAAGACTTTCTGGACTATTTCCACATTGGATCAAACTTGTCTTTTTCTTTTAGGCTTTCATGGCATTATGTCCTCATTTCTTCACAGAATTTAAGTCTTTTGCTCCTTGACTATCATCTCACTAAACTTCTTGAGGCACTGTTCATTTACAGTTGTGTTTGAAGAACCAAGAGGAGTCTTTAGCACAGAATTTGTGGCCAGAAGTCTAAGCTCCAGAAAAACCACTTCCTGACTGCTTCTGCAGTGATACTTTCTGGCAAAATTTGGACATGAAATAATTTATGAATGTATGGATGACATGTCTGTAATCAAGTTCTGAAAACAAGCAAAGATCTACTGATGAAGGTACTCTGAAAAAGGTTTCGATTTTCTCAGAAAAATGTGTTCACTGTGGGTTTAAACCCAAATTTTACCTCTTCCACTATTGAGTGTGTCTGTGGAAGGGGCACAAGGTGTGATCAACTAATATGGCAAGTGCATAAAGTTTGATAATTATTATAGTAAAAGATATATTGTTATTACTCACCTCAAAATACTCCCATTTGCTTTGGATACACTAATCTCATTGATTTTGCTATCTTGTGAAGCAGTTTACAACTTTGTCAAATTAAAACATCCTCATAAAAAAAAAAAAAACAACAAACCCTCATATGTCTTACTTCCTGCATCTGTGCTTCCCTAAATTCAGAGTGACCATAACAGGTAAACATTTTGAGTTCATTCACAATATCAAGATGGCCATGACAGTGCAACTAGAGACATGAAGGAAGATTTCTAAAACTGCTTCAGAAGGTTGTGAGGTTCATGGGATAAGTGTGATGGAAGCAAGAAAGGATTCTTTTTATAGGAGGATTAATGGCAATATGCCTTTAATTATAATATAGTTGTTGAAAAGTTCACACATTCATTGAATATTTTGATTACGCTATATCAATGCCATCTGTAACCACTATAGCCATCATAAAAGAAAGCTCAGAAAATGCCAGCATTTCATGTTGCTGAGCCCACATTAATTATCAATACTTCTGGAATTCTAGTCACAGAAGAAAAATCAACTCATATTGGTCCAACTACTGCAGCTAGTCATCCTGATACTTGTTGCTTAATTGAATAATCTAAAGATATTCAGTGATCATTTGAGGACTAACTGAATGAATACAGATGTTCAGTGCAACAAGGCAAGGCCAGATCAATGCCATTTCCTTCACTCGCTATGAATATCCACAATGATTCAAGAAGGATTTGTCTGTAACATTAAAATTCTGTTGAGTGGCTGGCGATCCTGAGAGTGGCTTTCTGTCCTTGTCATCTGCATCTCCGCTTTGCATGCATGATGACATTGTTCTCAGCATAGCAGATGCAGAAGACACAGCACTGGCCCAGCTGTATGTAAATTAGGCATTTTCCTGGGACATTTCAGGGTCGGTGGCGATGTTGGGTTTTCTTAATTACAATCCAGATTTAGGCACAATGGATAATACTAATTGTTACGGTCGAGAGAAGCTAAATTCAATTTTGCTAAATTATTAAGATTCATTTGAATGTCTGAGTGTGACTGTGGCAGAAGGGGAAAGCAGGAGCTGCCATCTCGGTGAAGCATTTCCTGAGGCTTCCTGAACACATGGAAGCAGCTGGGAGAGGGCTGCAAAGCAAGCAAGCATCGACAGAAAAGGGGAAAAGAGCAACTAAGCAAAGGCTGTGAATGCTAACTCTTTCTTTCTAGGCCTTTCCTGTCTTAACAGTGGCAGGTTGAAATCTGCCTCTATCTGACGCTGAGCCACAGGGAGAGGATGAAACATTTTTGCGAATTTATGTCATTTGCAGACAAGAGAGATCTTAAGAAACTTTTACCTTCCTATGTTCTGAATTTTCAAGCTGGCTCTGGCCCAAATGGCTCAAAAAACATTTTCATTCACTTTCTGAGATGACAACTTTTCTCTAAGAAAAAAATAAACATCACATAGCTTAATATGAATTTGTGAGTGAAGAAAAGTGGCTTATAAGATAGGGACTTGTTGGGCCATAGGATTTTTTTCCCTTCAAGAAGGAATGCAGCAAAATTTCCTTCATTTAGTGAAGTTTATTATATAACTCTTCTGCGGTAATGACCTCGCAGCAATTCAGAAATGTAACATGTATAAAATATGTAAGTCTGTGTATAGATACAATATTTGCATCGCTCCTCATTTCCCAGAATCCTCCTGCTGGAAACCTAACCTTCAGTGTGAATGTATTAGGAAGTAGGTCCCTTGGGAAGCAATTAGGTTGTAATAGTAGAACCCCTATTAATAGGAGGAGTGCCACTGTACAAAAGACTCTAGAGGGAATTTTACCCTCTCTGCCATGTGAAGACACAGTAAGAGGTTGGCAGTCAGCAACCCAGAAAAGATCTTGATCAATCACGTTAGTACTATGTTCCAGACTTCCAGCCTCTAGAACTGTGAAAATAAATTTCTATTGTTCATTAGCCATCATTAGCCATACAGTATTTCCCTACAGCTGCTCAAATTTGCTAAGATAGCCACTTACAAAAACAAATCAATTTATTTCTGAAATGCATCGTCCTAGGCAGTGTAGTAGATACAAAATAATGACATCAACATTAGCAATTATCTAGTCCATTTGGATTCTAAAACAAAATGGAATTGACTGAATAGTTTATCACCAAGCATGAAAGTAAGGTGCTGGAACACTTATTGTATAGTGAGAATGTCCTTCCTGGTTTATAGATGGCACTTTCTTGCTGTATCTTCATATGGCAGAAGGGGACATGGAGGCTCCTTGAGCCCTTTTTTTAATGATACTAATCCCATTTTATCACTCAGTGTTTACTAGAGAAACAGATATAAGATATATAAGTATATAAGAATTTATAAGTCTGGTTTGCAAACGTCACCCATAGTCAGATGTGCAGTAGTACAGGGGGGCCTGTCTGCACAGTGGTGTCTGAAGGATCCAGTCAATGATCTGGAGCTCAGTGCACTATTCTGAGTGAGTCCATATCAGAAGCCTGATAATTCTGTGAGGAGGACTGAAGAGTCTATGCTAGAAGGTTGAAGGGTCTATGTTGGCAGCTGAAGAGCCTGATGATGAGTCCTAGATGACTACATCCAAGTTGAAGACAGAAACAGAAACAGAAGCAGATTCATCCTTCTTCATGTCCCCTTTCCACTACCCAAGCAACAAGCTGCCCTAGCGTCTTCTACGCACTAGGGTGTGTAGTTGCAAAGCTAACTTAGTTGAGCTTTTCTTACTCAAATTTACACATTCAGTCAACCACCATAATTCAACCCTCATTAATCTGACAGACATTTCTTTCTTTCTTTCTTTTTTTCTTTCTTTCTTTCTTTCTTTCTTTCTTTCTTTCTTTCTTTCTTTCTTTCTTTCTTTCTTCTTCTTCCTTCCTTCCTCTCTCTCTCTCTCTCTCTCTCTCTCTCTCTCTCTCTCTCTCTCTCTCTCTTGTATTTTAGGGAAGGATCTACAGGGTATTCAGGGGCTCACTACTAGATCAGACGCATAGTGTTCCTCCTGTTCACAGACTCCCAAGAGCTGGGATTACAGGCATGTGCCACCAAGCTCAGTCTCAATTGCTATCTCAGTGTGTGCCAGGGATGGGGCTAGCATAGCAGGTCCAGGGACGGAATCTCTGGCCCCTGTGTCTTCTTGCAGGTGCTTTAGTCTGCTGAGCTATTTGGCTGGTCCCAGACATGCTTCATTAAGCAAGTCTCCAGGTATGAAGGCAAGCCCATAATAACACCTCCCATGTTATAACCTTCCTGCACACAAACCGAAACGCTCTAATTGCCTCCCCATAATAGAAGGCAGGTTTTCTTTGAGTGATGTTTACTCTTAACATTTCATAACTTGAGCATTATAGCATAGGTTTTTTTTTTTTTCTCCAAGGAACCAAACAATTTATTATGAACCAAACAGGACAAACTGAGTAAAAGAAAAACTTTTATCCTAAACTTTTCCAACAAACCTCATCTGCCCAGGCTTCACATTATTGACTGCCAGTCACATCAGTGGCATCTTGATCTGTGTAATTTTGATTAAAGAGTCAAGTTTGAAAATAATCTTCCCATTCTTTGTGCTTTAGGGCAGTCTTCAAAAACTGTTGGCTTAATTTTATCTTCTAAAAATAATGTAAAGCAGGAGATACATTTTCCTCATACAGATTAACAAAACAATTCATCTGTTTTTTTCCAGCGTTGCACAGGGAAAATGGATCCAACCAAATAGAGCAAAAATTATTAGTTTTTCTATGTTAATGACCAAAGAAAATCCTTTACTGGTTTTCATCTTGCCATCAGCAAAATGGTATCAATATCCTTTTCTTCCTCTGAATCTTGATCTGGCATCCAACATGGATCTTTTACATTCAAAAAATGAGTATTTCAGAGCTTTGCAGTATCCTTCCTTCAAGCACTCCCGAGGAGACTTTCCTTCCTGCAGCACACAGTCTGACTGCAACAGACATGTCCCGAGGTCCTCCTTCAAACCCGCGCACGCGCCGCCCTCTGGCTTGTCCTCATAATAACGCGGCATTACGAAGCCTCCTGCCCGCGGTCTCTACCCTCTCAGTCTTCAGCCGTTAGCACCTAGCTAGGGGCGAACCATAGCATAGGTTTAAAAATCATTACATATCAGCATTAAATCTGCCAACATTATGTCATATAAGATCATATTAGGAGAGAACTAATACAGTTATAATCTTCATTTCTGTACCTGATCGTGGGGTCATAGCTAGTATTTAAGACCATATATATATATATGAGCAAGCATCTCAGCTGCTCTTGGGTCTTTCTGTGGTGGAGTGACCCATACCTTTATTTCTGATCATTGTCATTCTGTCTGCATTAGTTTGTTGTAGTTTCCCATTGACTTTAATCATAGGGTACTGGTAGTAATAGGGTATGCCCTAAGCGATGACTTGTCCTCCAAGTGTATTCTTCCTTCCCTTCATTGTGGAGTAATAGTCCAATTTTCCATGATAGTCTGGGTCAGTCACTCCTGACAACATGTTAACTCCCTGTTTAGGTTGTTTCCTCAAAGGCATGAGTAGACCAAAACTACTAGACTAATGACTGCTAAGCCAGCAGTACATAGGATTTCAGAAACAGGAAGCAGAACTTTTGTTAGTGGATCCCTGGAGTAATGCTGAGTGGTATACCAGTCCCACCTTTAACACCTGAGTCTTGCTTTCATGAATCCTGGCTGTGGGAGACACAGTACTGTATAGTATATGCTGATTCAAAGCATGTATAACTTTTGAAGATCTTTATCCCATCCCTGAAAGCTACTGCCACCTACCTGGCACTGTAACTGTGTCTTCAAATGACCATTCCACCTTTCTGTCAATCCAGGTACTTGCCAACAGTGAGGAACATTTTAAGACCAGTGAATTCCATGGGCATGAGGCCATTGCCTCACTTCTTTGGTCATAAAAATGTGTCTTTGGTCAAAGGCAGTGTTAAATGGAACTCCATGTCAGTGGATTAGAAATTCTGTAAGTCCATGGATGATATTTTGGCAGAAGAATTTCATACAGTGATGGAAAATCCACAGAGTGAGTGTCTATTTCAGGGAGGATATTCCATGGTCTTTTCTATGATTGAAGTGGTCCAGTATAATGAACCTGTCATTAGGTTGCAGGTTGATCACTCTGGGAAATGGTGCCATACTGGGAGTTTCTTCCTTAGCTGATGCTGGGATATTAACAGTCAGCAGTAGCTGTAGCCAGCTCAGCCTTGGTGAGTGACAGTCCACGTTGCTGAGCCTATGTATAACCTCCATCCTTATCACCATCGTCACCCTGTTCAGGAGCCCGTTGAGCAATGACAATAGTGGCTGAAGAAGGAAGTTGATCTCTATCTGCAGAACAGGTCATCTTATCCATTTGATTATTAAAGTCTTCTTTTACTGAGGTCACCTTTTGACAAATGTTTACATGGGAAACAAATATTTTTTATATCCTTTACCCATATGGAAAGTCTGTCCACACATCTCTTCCTCAAATATCTTTGTCACCAATTTTCCAGTTATATTCCTTTCAAGTTTCTGATCTTATAACAGTATGCATGAATCAGTATACAGTTGCATACCTTGCCAATTCTCTTTCCAGGCAAAATACACCACTAGGCATACTGCCTAAAGTTCTGCCCACTGTGATGATTTACCTTCATCATTGTCCTTCGGGCATATCCAAAAAGAGCTATAATGCCTGTGATAGTCCATTTGAAGTTGATGCCTGAATAAGTACACAGCCATCTGTAAACTGGCTCTAGTCTTCTCCTCCTCTGATAGCTGATCCTATGTTATACCTCATTCTGCTATAGGTATTTGTTGGGAAACAGAAGGCAATATAGCAGGTTTAGGATCCATAGGCATCTAGGCAAATTCCTCATGTAATTTACTTGTGCCCTCTAACCCTCCTTTGGCTCAATCATGTACGTACTATTTCCATTTAATGATGGACTATTGGTGTGCACATCTAACCTTGTGACTTGAGAGACTAGATGATACCCAGGTTATGGTAGATAACTGAGATTACACAGTGACCTTGTGTTCTATGGTCAAGAGTTCAGCTTTTTTGAAGCCCCATAGAATGCCCAGAGCTGTTTTTTCAAAGGAGAATAGTTGTCTTCTATGATGATAGTAGAGCCTTGATCCAAAATCCTAAAGGATTCTTCTGTGATTCACCTATGGGGTTCTGCTAGAGACTTCAGATAGCATTGCTATCTGCTGATAACTTTTCAAGAACCATTGGATCATGTGGCTGGGGAGATAGTTCTGTGGCACAATTGCTTGCCTGGCAAGTGAAAAGTTGTGAGTTTGAAACCTGGTTCCCCCCCATCCCCGAAAAAAAAAACAAAAAAAACAAAAAACCCTTTTGACCTTCTGGATTAAATGGTTGCTGTAGCAAAGAGGCCTGCTCAGCAGCCTAGACCTATTGCAGAGCCTTTTCTCGTTCTGAGCCATTCTCAAAGATAGCAGCTTTCCAAGTCACTTAGTAAATGGAATGGAGTAGGGCAGCTAAGTGAGGAATGTGTTGCTTCTTAAATCTAAAAAGATCCACCAGGCATTGTGCCTCTTTTATTTGGTGCTAGTCAAGTTAGATGCAACTATTGTCTTTCATCTTAGAAGATATTATCTCTGCATGCCCCACACTATTGCACCTAGAAGTTTCACTGGAGTAGAAGGACCTTAAATTTTCATTAGATTTATTCCCCAACGTCTGGCTCTCCAGTGTTTTACTAACAAATCTGGAGTGGTTGCTACCTCCTAGTCACTTGGCCACCTCAGATTAACATCATTAATATAACTGGCCTGTGAGATATCTTGTGGGAGAGAAAGTCACAGGGCTGGAGTGCTAATAAAACGCTGAAGTAGGACAGTGAATTTGTACTGCTTGCCTTGCCAGATGAAAGAAGATTATTTCTAATGGTCCTATGGATAAGTATGGAGAAGAAGGTATTTGCCAAATCAATAGCTGTATATGATACCAAGATGTGTGTTATTTGCTCAAGTAGCTGCAATTTGAGTCTCACTTGATTCAGTTTACTATAATCTACCATCATTCCCTGGGACATGTCTTCTGCATAGGCTAAATAGGAGAATTAAATGGAGACATGGTAGGAACTACCACCCCTGCATCCTTGAAGTCCTCGATAGTGGCACTAATGTCTGCAGTCTATCCAGGAATATAATAATGCTTTTGGTTCACTATTTTACAAGCAAAAATCAACTCTAAAGGCCTCCATTTGGCTTTCTCGACTATAGAAGCCCTGATGCTATATGCTAGGCAACTAACATAAAGATTCTGCCAAATACTAAGTGTATTTGTCCCAATTCTGCATTTTATTTATTTATTTATTTATTTATTTATTTATTTATTTAGTGGAACCAGGGACTGAACTCAGGCCCTTGAGCTTTCCAGGCAAGCATTTGTTCTACTGAGCCATTTCCCCAGCCCACCTATTATGCATTTTAGATCAGGGGAAATGAGTACAAGATGGAGTCAAAGACCTACTGGACTCACTATGAGATGGACCTTGGATGAAACTCAATAAATCAGCCGACCTCCAGAGGCCTCTCTTCTTTCTAGAGGGCACAGCAACATTTTGGATTCCCTGGAATCAGTGTTATTTCAGAACTAGTGTCTAGCAATCCCCCAAATGATCATTTTCCCTTCCGCTAGTGTAGAGTCACTTGAGCAAACGGCCTTAGGTTTTCTCTGGGGAAAGGTGGAAGGAAGATTGACTGTATACCCTTTTAGTGCATCAAAAAACTTCCTGCATTCAAGGAGTTTGGAGTCTCTAATATGACTCAAATCTGGGAATTAGTTGAGGGGCGATGATTCTCTGTTATCACAATTTGAAGTAGGTTTCTGTTCATTTGCCCTTAAATGCTTTTGATTATATAAGTCTAGTAAAAATGTTGTAGATTTCTGTTCTGTTTCACTTTTGTGAACACCATGGCTGAACAGCCAACATCACAGCTGTATACTTGTCAGACCATTCTGCTTTTGCTTGTCTGTTCTGCTTTTGCTCTCTGTTAGAGTAGGAATATGTGCTCTGTGTTTGGCTCTTAGGTGCTGGCACTTGACCTCTGACACTCTGGGATTCAGTCAAGCCTTTTGCCTTTAAATTTACCAATTAAATAACCCTGGTCCCCATTGTAATATCTGGCACACAGAGAAATCAGTGATGGCTCTTCAGGGATGCTCGTTCTCCCCTCTCAGATCTGTTTCAAGCTGTTACCGAAGGGCACATTTTCTGGATTATCCCCATTTGGAGGACTAGGTTTACCACGACAGAACCAGTCCAACAGTCCTAATTCCCTAATCCTAAATCCTCTCATCAGCAGCAGTAAAACATGGTATGTCAAGCATCACTAACTCCTTCACAGTGTACCATCTTTTGATCCATAGTTGTGCCAACTAGCCAAGTAAACTATCAATGCCTTTCTTTACTCCATGAGCTGCAACATTAAGTTCAGAATCTGGACCAGTGAGATAGCTCAGCAGACTAAAGCACCTGCTTAGGCAAGCTTAGGCAAGTGTAGAGACCAAGGTTCGATCCCCAGCACTGCAAGATGCACCAGCCTGGCCTCCTAGGTGGGCTGAGCTAGCCAGAGTCCAGCGGTGGTGATGCACACCTGCAATCCCGGCACTGGGGAGACTGAAAGCACCAGGATTACGAGTCTGAGCTGTGTAGTGAGACCCTGTGACAACCAAATACATTTAAAAATAATACTAAAAGAAATTCAGGATCCCTGCTTAATAGGCCCATATCAACACACTCAGCCTGATCCAGGTGTATAGTTTTGCCACCATTATTCCACACCTGTAAAATCCATTTCCATACTTGCTCATTAGGCCTTTGTTTATAAGAGTTAGAAAACTCAATAAGTTCTTTGGGACAGTAGTGGGCTCCACTTGGGTAATACTATGTACCTTGCCCTTAAGAGCCTTCTACAGTGTGAAACTGGTTATAGGACTAGGGGAAAAATGTGTGGTGAGGTTGTGTCTCAGTTACTCTTCTCTTGTTGCTGGGACAAATACCCAACATTCAAAATGAAGGAAGGAAAGGTTTATTTAGCTCATAATTACTGGAGGTTTCAGTCCATATTTGGCCGGCTCCAAGGCAGACTGGCATAGGGCAGAGAGCAGAAGTTCATGGTGGCGGAACAGCAACAAATTGATAACAGAGGCAACCGACCAACAGAGGCAACAGAGAGAGTTTGTCTCTCTGTCTTATGTTACATTTAAGTTCTCTGCCTTAGGCTATTGCCTTCAGGCCACTCCCATAATCTCATCAGTACTCAGACCCATAATCCCATCAGTACTAAAACACATAATCCCAGTGGATCATGAGTCAGTTTCAAACTCTCGAAGTCCCCTGCCCATGATCGCATGAGGCTTTGAGGGGACAACTGGACACAAACCATAACAGGGTGGGGATCAGGGTTATCTGCCTTGTTCAACATAGGATTCATTTCCTCAGATATACTAGAGGAGAGAAACACCACAGGGTGTGGGGTGGGGTGGGGCTGGGAAGGACTCCCCTACTGCAGGTGGGGAAGGTTTTTCCTTTGGCAAGATAATCTCTTTAGCATCTTGAAACTCCATATTTTCAGTGTTCTCATGATTCCCCATGTGTCTCCATTGCAGTGTATGGGGTTCTGTTCTTTTATGATCACCTTTGCTTCAGATACCCTTCAAGGTTAAGCATTAAACTTACATTATAGTTCAACCAATTGAATTAGGAGGGTCTGTGTCTGGGTTTCTGTGATTTTGGCCTTGAGGCTAAACGACAGATTTCTTTCAGGACACGCTTGGAAACTTTGAAATTTCTTATGTGTGTCTGGAGTTGGGAATTTGAATCTTTGAGCTTCTTAGTTTCCTTTATTAATTTTTCCTCACAATTGGGAGACTTTAGACTTCCAACGGTTGTTCTGAGCTAATTGTTTTCCTTCATTCGTTTGTCCAAAGATGCTAAGAACAACCATCCAGAATCATACTTCCCACTCTGCCAAAAATACTCAAAACTTTCATGAATGGAGTCCCTAAATTGTGTACACTTTACAAGTGGTAAATTATGATAGTCAAATGGGTCTACATTGCATATTATTTTAAACGGTTCATGCCAGGGACTATCACTATTCCTCACAGAATTGGAAGGTGAGACCATGGCATCTTTAGATCTATTCAAATTAGAGTCTACCCCATGATTCCCTAAACCCATTTAAGAACTTCATGCTAGCAATTCTGTTTCTTTAGAGCCACTACTAGTATTAAAATTTGTGTTAGTCAGTGCTTACTAGAGAAATAGTTATAATACAAATTATACAAGTATATAAGAATTTTCAAGATTGGTTTGCAATGGCCACCTATAGAGTCAGATGAGAAAGAGTAGAGAGGGTCTGTCAGCACACTGGAGCTCACTGCACTGTCCAGCCTGAGTCCATATTGGGAAGCTGACAAATCTGTGAAAAAGGACTGAAGAGTCTTCTCTAGAAGGTTAAGACATCTGCCCTGGAAGCTGGAGAGTCTATGATAGAAGCCAGAAGATAATGACTAAGGTCAAGACAAAGATTGGAGTACTTCCAACGAAACAGAAGCAGGGCCGTCCTTCTTCATGCCCTCTTTACACTCTGCAGGCAGCAAGCTGCCGTAAGGTTTTCCACACACTAGCATATATATTTGCTGAGCCAGTTTAATTGAACTTCTCTTACTCTAATTGATAACTGTCACAGCCATCCATGAAGACTTCTCCCATAGGCTAATCATCTATAAGATTCATTTGCTATTATCAGTGCGCTGTTGATTTTGAATAGATGAACTGGAGGAGGGGACACATTCAGGCCATAGCAGCAATCCTCTTAGTAGCCCATTCTACTTGGTTAAATCAAGGAAGGAACTCTCCATCTGGATATATAGAATCATGGGGCAACTATCATACCTGAAGGTGGAAGATTGATTTCTATTTAAAATAAAATTTAGTCTTTCAATTGTGTTAAATGTTAAAGTACTTGCCACATAATGATCCAAGAGCCAGGCTTTAAGAATAAAGAAA
This sequence comes from Myocastor coypus, assembly GCA_004027025.1. Lineage (NCBI taxonomy): Eukaryota > Metazoa > Chordata > Mammalia > Rodentia > Myocastoridae > Myocastor > Myocastor coypus. The sequence goes on along the minus strand of PVJA010002874.1, from coordinate 45,891 downwards.
AATCTGAAGCTAGTTTTGTATTTATGCATCATATTGGCTTCCCTGGTAATAATTTCACCTTTCCCCCTGTAATAGGAGCTCCTGGCTTTGCCTTTGGGGCAACAACCATTTCTGACTTTCTCAGTTTTTGTGGTCATGTGTTCTAGTCCCAGCTTCTTTGGATTTTTCTTCCACCTCTTGTCTTGGTAATTCAATCAGATGTGAAAGAAACCAATGGAAGAATTGGTTTAGAGAATTTGATTGGTTATTTTTGGGAGAAGCAGCTCTCTTTCGGCTGAGGTTGCTAAACTGGTGAACTGTAATCTTGAGCATCCAGGGTCTCCAGAGAGCAGTCCCTTTCAGAACAAAGTTAGCACATAAAAAAGCACAGCCAAAAAATGGTTTCCAAAAGATCATTTCTTGAGCTTCACTGGACTATGAGAGTCAAGGGGCACTTGAACCTAAATTGACATTTGAATATTTTAGCTGAAAGCCAGAAGATTTCCTGTTTCATTTAAAACAATTTAGCACCTCCATGACTAACAATAGCAAGAGGCCAGATTAATATAATCACTACAAGATTTTGATGCAAATATTTATAAACACTGAATTTTAAGAGTGTCATTTGAAACAAATGGCTTTATTCTTTATTACTCAAATCCACATAGACATACATCTACTACACAATTTTTTTTCAGTGGAAAATCATTAAAGTGCTGCTTTTAAAAGTAGAATAACTGGAATCAGAGATTCTAATCTGATTCTCCTATGCAGTTAATTATACCTGGGGGTGGAAGAATTTTTTTTCACCTCAGTTTCTTAAATCTTAAAAATGGGAATAAGTACTTTGTTTGAAGAATTGCATGATTAAATAGATTAATAAACCGCAAAACCCAAGATCGATGTCTAGTAAAATACCCCATAATTTAGTACTATTATTATCACTGTACAAATAGTCATTAGTAATTAGTAGTTGGTAATCATCAATTTACTTTATTCAGATATATTTCAGTGCAGTTCAGTTTAACACAAATGTACAACATTCTTGGTACTATGATAGGGGTAAAGACAGACTGAATAAATTTCAGTGCATTCCCCTAAGGAGCAAATGATATAATTTAATTACAATCAGTGTGTTTACTTTGATGATAAAATATCTCATACTTTGAAATCATAATAGTTCTGGAGCACTTACTGGGGGTCAAGATATATAATAAATTATATTGTTTCTATAATTAAATCCTGCCAAATGTTCTGGGATGCTGGTAAATACTATCCTCTTTTAAGAAGAAAGAAACTAAATCAAAAGAATGTAACATAACTTGACAATGTTCACACAACAAGAACCAAGTAAACTGAAGCCAAAGTAGACAGTTTCTGGACATGGGTCAGAGGGCAGAAAATGATGCTTGTGGTAAGTGGTAAGCATAGACAGGAATTTGAAAGCTAACAAAATAGAGAGGGGTACTTTTACTGGAAGAAAAAAGTGTACACGATCAATAGATGTGGGCTAGAATGTCATATCCTGGTAAATAGTAATGGTTAGGAATTTGTGGAGGATTAGCAGGATTGTTTGTAAGTTGGGTGAGACTGGCATGTTTTAGATACTGTGGAATTTGATTTCAAGATTCCTAACTAAATAGGCTCTATACATGTTATTGCTGTGGCAAATCAAAAATGTAATGGAGATTATGGAAATGATCCCTTTGTCTGGGAGCAGGTCTGTTCTATCTTATACCATATAGTTTCTCCATCAGATGAATTTCCCCTCCTGGGTCATGGCTTTGCGTTTGTAAAGTGCAATTGAGTGGTTGGGGCTGGCAACAAATTAATTCTCTTGACAGAAGTGAGAGGTCTGTCACCATGGAATTCTTGCTTCTGTGGAGAGCTGCATCAGATGAGGCCAGGGCAGAGGTAGCTCGCTTTTCGCATTGTTATGTTGCTATAGGCCACACAGCTTTCTCTGAACCCATGTCACAAAAATAAGTGTAGATTCTAGTTTTATAAATGAGGAGCCTGGGCAAAAGAAATTCCATAAGCCATAAATGAGGCCAAGATCTCCACCTGAGTTTAAAGCGCAGGGTGTCTCTTTGAGGAAATTTTTGGTTTCAAGGATTTATGTAGAAAAAAAAATCCATTTCTATATTATAAATGGAAAACTGGTACAATTTGCTCAATGGCCAGACAGAAACGAATATAACAAAAAAGTTACCAATTCTAGATGGATGCTGTCATCCTCTTAATGTGGAACTTGTTTTTTTAAAAAAAACTGGAGATGGACACATTTTAGAGAGGTATTAAATAGAGTATGTTATAGTGCCAAACTATAGCATCAGAAGACGCTGAAGGAAATTGAAAGAGGAACAATTTATTTACTCTGATCTTCATTGCTGTAATGCTACCTCTATTATTCACTCAAACAATACCATCTATTACCAGTGGACAGATCCTTATACCCTGAACACAGTGAAGTGCTTCTTTCCTGTCTTAAGGTACTCTTTTCATTGTCTCTTCTAGGAATAAGAGAAAGCAAAAGCTAGTGTTCTTCTTTGATGTCATACAAAATTCAAGATCATTTTTATTCAGATGAAATTTAAGAAGCAGATACACTAATTGAGAAGGTAAAGAAATGAAAATGTCAAATATGAAAGAACTACAACACTCAGAGCTCGTTTTCCAGCTGGCATTCACAAAAAATGCAGAAACCAAGGCTAACATTTCTTGAAGGACGGGTCTGTTTCAAAACTGTTTTCATGATGAAAAGTGCCAGACAGACAAGCCATCAGTCTAGTATTTTAAGACACATTTAATCTCAGAATTTTGAAGACAGCTTCCAGTAACTGAATGCCCAGAAAAAAATATTAAGCAATCATGGTTTCATTGGTGATGACCAATAAAAGAAAAAAGCTAACTTCAGCCCTAAATTCCATTATGAAGATGGGTTGAGGAATCTCCAATATTGCTTAAAGGACCAACAGCCTTGAATGCTTTGCATTCTGAGGGAGATAAAGCTCAGAGATGAAAGCGCATGTCATTGTGAGGAGCTGTAGCAGCACCCCCATGTGAATAGAGGTGAAGCTATATCTGCTTTTACTGATCAAAGTGATAATGTGAATTGCAACTGGGAATTAAGACCTAGTGCTGCCTGCAAATGACATGTGGCTCCTACACATTTTCAGTTCCTTAGCTAGCACATTTTATTGTCCCTCACAAAGTCAGCGGAGGCTTCAAAAGTAGCTCATGCCCATAGGTGGAGACTTCATTGGGAAAGAAGTTGATAATGTTTGTTCACTGAACACCAGATGCTTCATACACAGTGCTTTTTCTGATGTTTTCAGCAACCTTGGGAAGGTGATGACTGTCCACATTTTATAGCCAGGGAAAATAAAGCTCATATATTCATTAATTAGGCTACTAGGCTACAGTTGTGGATGGCAGGGTTTGGGGTTCAGGCTTTTATGAGTCCCACAATTTGTTTTTTCTCATTCTGCTCTGAATTCTACATATCCTAGCATCCACTCCATTGTTTTCTGGCAACCATGCTCTAATTTCCCTTTAACAAACTGGTCTCCCCAAAATGTTAGCAGATGTTTCAGGTGGAGATGATTCAGGTTTGGAAATTTAACATAGTCACATGATTGAACTTTCCCAATCAGATCTGTCCATCACTGTACAGATTAAAGACCATGGCAAAACAAAAGTTAACTACCCCTCCCATTGTAAAGTATTATTTTTCTTCTGTTAAGTTTTGGAGGGCATTGGACTGTATTTAAAGGGACACTTAGGATTTCTTAAAATAGATGATTAAATGATTTTCAGCTTCCATCAAGGCTTTCTAGAATCTGCTTTCTGAGAATTCTGAATCATACTGGAAGAATTGTAACTACTCAGAGACTACCATATTAGAAAAGATGCCACAGGTGGATGTCACGGTAGAGATTTCTAGGCATCGTTTCCAACCTGGGATGAAGGAGGTATCTTAGACTTGACAGTGCCATTTATTACCAGGTGACTGTTATGGATCAGCTCTTTCCATGCCATGAGGAGCATGGAAATGACACTCTGCCAAGTGTCATTTAAAACACCCCCCCCCAAAAAAAAACCTACCAATAAAATAAAAAGATGTGGTAAAATGGTTGTTTTAGGTCACCAAGTTTTGGAGATGTTATGTAGCAATTAACAGTTGGAACAATCTTTTGAGCACAATGACTGATTAAAAAATGGGCTTGTGACCTGAGCCAGTCAATGATTTTCAATTCCAGTAATTTTAAATAAACAAACAAACAAACAAAGAAATAGTTCTTTCTTTTTATTGCTGTGTTTTGGTAAAATATAAAACCAGGGCTGATGGACGCATTTTTCTTACTGCATGGACACACCTTGTTTGAGATGGAATAGAAGCAAATATAGAATGAGAAGGAGGAGAGAGAGATAGAGAGCAAGGGAGTGAGAGAGTGAAAGCAAGGCAGGGACAGAGAAGAGACAGAGACAGAGAGGCAGAGAGAAAGAAATTGAATGATGCTTGAAGATAGTCACTGCCTGGGTCTTTTATTTTATAGCCAAGAAGTGCCTCTGCTTAAATCAGTGGAAGGTTTGTATCTTGTCACTGGGGGAATTTCAAACAGGAAAGAACTGTATTAGGTAGACAAAGGTGAGATGAGATGGAAAACAAAAAAAGAAATCAGGCCTTTTTATGTGCATCTAATGGCACAGATGGACTTATTTAAGGTTAATATCAAAGCTATTGTTCCAATGATGTAGTCACACGACAATGACCAAAAGGAAAACCTGAAAGCTATACATAAAAATATTTTCTTAGACTTGTATGAGGGGCTTGCAGTTCAAGGTCATTTTGATTATTATGAACATAGGACTATAAACGACTAGGTATTTTCATCATCCAGAATTCCAATATTAAAACCCTTTGGTAGTAGGACTTTTGGGAGATAATTATGTTATAAATATGGTGTTCTATTGAAGGGATTAGTGGCCTCACAGAAAAGAGTCCAGGCAGATCCCTTGGCCTCTTACCAGGTGACTGGAATATGAAGACAGCTGTCTCTGAGGAAATTACTCTTCACCAGACACCCAATCATCTACTACTTTGACCTTGGACTTCCTAGCTTGTAGAACAGTAGGAAATAAATGTTCATTGTCCATAACATTCCCAGTTTATGGCATTTTACTTTAGTACCCTTACTGGATTAAGATATCTTCTAAATGAAGAAAGTACAAATACAATATTTGATCAAAAGTTATTGAGGAAGGTCAGCAAGATAGCTGAGTGCACTAAGCACCTGCTTAGGCAAGCGCAGGGACCAGGGTTTGGTCATGTGCTGCCCCTGGATGCCCTGATCCAGAGTCCAGACATGGTGTGCATGCCTATAATCCCAGTGCTTGGGAGGCTGAAAACATGAGGATCAGTATGAGTCCGTGCTGCGTCGTGGAACTCTGTACCAAATATATCAAAAGTTCTTGAGGAAGAAAATACATAGACTGACATGATGGTCAAAACTCTTAGTTCAATGGAACAGCTACTATGATGATGTGAGCATCATTTTTTTTCTATAAAATTAGTACCATATTTGCTTTTCATGCTTTGTTTTGAATCTTGGTCTTTCTGTGTTTCACAGATTAGCCTTGGAGTCCTCTATTCATCCTTCTGCTTCAGCTTCCTGAGTAGTTGTAGTGTGTCATGGAGCTTGGCTTTTTTTAAATCAAATAAGTTAATATTTTGGGAGACAGTAGAATCAGGAAAGTAAAGCCATGCTAGGGCTCACAGTTCTGGGGAACCCATCTGGCTGGCTACACTAGTCTATGAAGTAGGCAGCACTCTGTCAGTTAAGATGGTCTGGATTCCTCAATTTGATGCTAAAGAAGCCCAACCCATGGCTCTTAGTTACATGTGGTTATTTATATTTAAATTAATTAAAATGAAGTTAAAGTACTATTCAGCTCCTCAGTCACCCCAGTCACATGTTGGTGGGCACAATGTTGGACAGCGCAGAATGGAACATTTCCACCACTGTGGGAAGTGCCATTGGACAGCACTGGTCTAGCCTAGAAGTGTATCTGGCATTTCTTCCTTTGGCAGCCACTAGCTATTGGTGGGGCAAGTCCAATTGCTCTTACCCTAGCTGTACTTATCTCTCCTAAAGGAGCTGGCCAAGGTGCTCTCTACCTTCCTTTTCTCTTAAAAAAACTAGAAAAACTTTTGAAAGGACCTATTATATGTAAATGCTATATCCATATTCAAACATTATACCCATACACAAATACTATCTATGCAAATACTACATACATATTTAAATGCATACACACTATATGCAAATCCATACATACCCATATAAATTATATATAATATATATGTATATATATATGTGTGTGTGTGTGTGTGTGTGTGTGTGTGTGTGATCAATTGTGACAAATGATCATCACTGATATTATATAGAGCAATTCTTGCTATATTGTAAGCATTTAATTAAATATTGGTTATCACTCATTGTCTGCCTTAATTTTTAAATACATATTTGGTTTTAATTTGAATAAGTAAATCATGTTGAGAGTTATAACAAAGACAGAAAGTAATTTCAGTAAATTAAATTTATGTTAACTAAGAGTACTAGAAAATATTAAATGATCTTAAGTTTGATAAATATTAATCTGTATCTAATTACTATTTATAAAACTTAAATCTATGTGGAATTTTCTTCTACCAGATCACTTCCAATATTCAAGGATGAAATTCCTTGACATATTTTCACAGCATGAAAAACTTCTATTTATACAGCTTACATTGAATTTTCTCAGTTCAATTAAATTCAGGTTTTTATTGTTTTGATGTAAGAAAAATGGTTACCTTTTCCAGGGTTTTTCTAATGAAGGCCTAGAGGGAATAGGTTATTTCACCTCATCTCTTAGTGGAGATGCATGATTAGAAACTCACAGAAGCTAAGAAGATAATTAATAACATTTATAGCAACTGCATTTGCTAATAATATTATTTTCACACCTATTTCTTCATATTTAAATTCACCATACAAAAAAGGCTGATCCTTATTACCATATTTATTGCCATGTAGGTATTTATACTATATGTTTATTTAAAAAACAACAATGGATGTAATCTTGCACATGCAAAGCAAATGAAATACGAATGCAAGAGATCTAATGAATTTTTTCCCCTTTCAGGGACAAGAAAATAGCTAGCACAGTGGAGAGACACATTTGCACTTGAGTCTTCTTAATACACTCTGGAAAATCAATACAATAGATATCTGACCTTCTTGCTCTTTTGAATAAGCAAAAACACGCTGCAATTGCAAGATATAAAATCTTAAAGATTGGAATGAGCTAGCTGTTTTATATCAGAAGGCAAATTTCCAACATACATAATAAGTTGTCTGTATTTTCCCTTTTACTCTTTTGCAGAGACCAATAAATCTGTCACTTTCCTGTAGTTTTATTTTTGTTGTATTCACTTTTCCTCTTACTATGTATGCTTTTTTATTTTTTCAGGGTCTCACTACACAGCCCAGACTCTAGATGATCCTCCTGATTTCTGCCTCCCTAGTGCTGAGATTACAGGCGAGTGCCACCATGCCCGGACTCCATTGCTGGCTCAGCAGGGCCTGCACTCCCCCTTACTATGTAAAATGATACAGTAGGAAGAACACTGAATTGTGTGTCAAAGTTCCTCTGGATAAGTCTGTACTCTGTTGCTAATGAATGTGTCACTTTGTTCATCCTATTATCCTTTCTGAGCTCCATTTTCCTAAAAAGTATGCAAACTCTAAATTTTAAATACAATATAAAATATAGTAACACCATCAAACATGTGACTGCCAAGAGTGACACGGCACATGGCCCACCATGAGCAGTGTAGAAGGGCTGCAAGCCACTCTGCAGAACACAGACGAGTGAAGCGATGCTTCCTACATGTCCAGGTGCTAGACACTAGGATTGAATCACCACCTCTGGACTGTCTACTTTGTGTACTTAGGTACTCTCTGTTCTCTTTCTTTGAATTACTCAGAGTCTAGTGGTCCAAATTTAAGAGGACAGAGGATGTCTAACCAGTAGCTTTCAGCAAATTCATTTGCCTGAGCTAATTACCTACCTGGTAATCATGTAATATAAGTTAATAGGCATGTTGACATATTTAATTTTTCTATGTTATTTCATTATTCTATTTGTACATATTTGTGAGGTATGGTGTAATATTTGATCCATATGTTTAAAGAGTAATGATCAAATGAAAGTACTTAGCATTTCCATCTCCTTCAAGTTTTGATTTTGCATTCTGCTTATAGAGGCCAGGTATCTACGCATCCCAGGCTGGCCTTGAACACAAAATCTTCCTGCCTTAGTTCCCTCAGTGCTAGAATTATAGACAGATGCTTTCAGGCCCAGCTCCCTTAAATATTTTTAAAGATATTTGATTAGTACATGGTTGTTAAGCCTATGTGCTTGCTAAATAGTTTTTTTAAATGCTAGACCTTTTGGGTGAACACTTGAGAGGATTACATGATTCTGTCCCTGCAGTTGTCTCAGTACTTGTACATCCTCCCAGATTGTCACCATTTGAGCAGTATAAATGTTTTATGCGTGGACGCTGTCACATCCTCGGGAGGTAGCTCTTTCCTGTTCTAGTAAAAATACTGTGGCCTTGGGTATCTGCTTGAGAAAATGTGCTTATACTTTCTTCCAGAAAGATGTACTTCCTTCTTACCATTGTATACCCCCCAGTTTTACAGTCTGGCAATGTTTTCTTCCCAGCTTTGGTTTTTGAATAGATATTATCATTTACAGCAGGAATAATTTGTATGCCTAGATCATAATTTGATCTTGTTGAAAGACTCTTTGAATACCTGTGCATCATATGACATGGTTGAAACCACTGCACTTGGACTTTGCCATAGCTGTTGATACATTTGTTGATGCAGAAATGGGAGGCAATTGAAAGCTTATTAGTTTAATTGTCAAAAGCCTGGAAGATAATTTTGTGGAGATGAAGAAAAGACTGATAAGTATGGTTTACACTGTGTGGAGGATTTATTTTTCCACAGTAAGAGACTGAGTCAGAGGTGAGCACACAATATTAAGAATGACAGTTAAGGCTGTAGCTCTCTTGCAGCTGGGCCCCTTAGCAGACCAAGTGAGGCTAATCAAACCAGCTGGAGATCCTAGCACACACACTGTAGAAAAAGTGTGGCTGTCACACTTGGATCCTGATTACAGCCCTAGCTGAGAGGCTCGGGAGTCTGGGGAGGCCTCTCACAGTGCTGTGGCAGGCAAGAGCACACTGCCTGCTCTGGGAACGATTTGTGCTTGGAGCAATTCAAGTTAGGATGCAGGAGCCCTGCTGGTTTTCAAAACAAAGGCCTTACCACTAGCTTCTCTGGCTCAGCCTTGGGAGCTGGACAAGGGCAACCTGGAATTGTAGGAAAGATCCTTCTATAAAAATGTCGATGGCAGACTAAGGGGACAAACATAATGGCTGGAAGGGCCTAGTGTTTGCTTTTTATTGTACAACATTTAAACAAAAATCTGGTCATTAAAGTTTTCTTATTCTTTCATCACAAATTTATGCTTTCAATATGTAACTCAATCTATTTATTAAATATATTCCAACATTCATTTGTGTACCTTGCATCACCTTTTTGGTCTAAATTATATGATTTGCATAAATTATATGATGACAATGATAATTAAGGTCATTGTCACTATGATGACATAACTATTTTTTTTATCTTACTTTGTCAGCACCAAGCATTTCGTCAAAAGAAAAACCAACTCAATAAGAACCATTTTTCTGGATCCCTCTTCAGAATATGTATTGTTAGAAAATGTTGCCTCTTTCTGAAGAAGAGGAAACATAAAGTTGCCATAAGAAGTCTTCCCTCCCAGGAATGATTGTTGACGTAATGTTTTTAGTTCTCAAGTAAAATTTGTTTAATGAGAACTCACGCTTTTAGCCATTTGACAGCATACATTTTAGTAGCTTTCAGTGCATTCACAAGGCATGAACATCACTCCAGTCTAGCTTTACATCAGTTTTTTTATTTTTTAATTTTCGTGGAACCATAGATTGTCTAGTCTAGCTTTATAACACCTTCAGAATCCCCAAAGAAAACTCTGTACCCAGGGGACCAGCAGGATGGCCCAATGGTCTAAAGCGCCTGCTTGGGAAAGCTTGGGTGGCTGCAGGGACCGCGGTTCGATCTCCGGCACCACATGCTGCGCCAGCCCTGCCCTCGGGGCGGGCTGAGCCGGCCATAAAAATAAGTGAATAAACAAACAAAGGTTCTGAAACAAGAAAATAAATAAATAAATAAAATAAATTTAAAAAAAAGAAAAAGAAAACTCTGTACCCATTAAGCACCATGTCTCCCTTACCCAACAGCCCCCGATAACCATTTGTCTTGTTCTTGTCTATGTGGATTTACTATTCTGGATGTTATATATAAATGAAGCCACATAATACATGATCTTTTGAATCTGACTTCTCTCAAAACTGTTTTCAAATCTCATATTAAAGCATGCATCAAGATTTGGTCTTGTTGTGACTGAATGTTTCATCTCTTGGATAAACCCCATGTTGTCAATTACCCCAGTGGTAGACATTTAAGCTTTTCCCACATTTTAGCTATAGTGAATAATATTATTATGAACAGTTGTGTAAGAGCGGTGGTTTGAACACAGGTTTTAATTTTTTTGAGTCTTGGAATGAGTTTTAGGCTTGCTTGCATCTCTTTTGTTTGCAGAAACTCTAGATATGGTCAAGACTACTTGTAACCACATGAAAGTTTGTGAATAATTCAGAGTATCAAGAAGAGATGCTTGATTTGGGAGGGAAATATGGAAGATGGAGGCACACAGGAGTAGTGGTGTCAGGGAGGGAGAATCATACAGGTAAAGGGAACCTAGGACCTCTTTGAAGGTGACTTGATTGCTCATTAATTTGCTGTATTAACATTAGTAAATGTCTACTAACATTTGGTCAGAATATTTGGTCATATTAGCCCAGAGTCTTTAAAGAAATACGTTGGTTCATTCCATGTATCCAAATCACAACAGAAAGGCTTAAATTTATTTTTCCTAATAGAAAATAAAAGGAGTATTGAAAGCCTTACTTGTAAAATGAAGTTAATAATAGGATTGCTGGGAGGATCAATTTACTTAATCTATTTAAGTTACTTAGAACATGGCTCTTAGTCAGGTTGTGATGGTCAAGCTTGTTTGTTAATTTGATTGCATTAAGAGGCTCCTGGAGGGGGATGGATCACAGTGGTGCTCTGTTCAAGACTGGATTAACCCACTGGTGATGAAAGGTGCATGTGCTATCAGAAGTGGGGCCTGGCTGTCAGGAGGAAGGTCAATGGGGACATGCTTTAGAGGGCCCACACCTCGTGGGACTCTTGTCCTGCTCTCTGCTTTTTGACTGCCTTATGTGAGCAGCTGTGCCTTGCCATTCCCTCCTGCTAGGATCTTTTGGCATTGGAGCCAGGCGACCATAGACTGAACGTACTAACACCAAGTTAGATCTCTTTACCTTTACATCGTGGATATTGGGTATTTTATCAAGCTGTGGGAAAGCTGGCCAATTCAACCATTACATCATTATTATTATTCAGAATGCAGTAGCAAAAGTGAGGTTTTAGAAAGCAAATCAAATATTGCTGTCACTTGCTTAAAGTTCTTCAATGCTTTTGCATTTTTCAGAGTCAGGAAAAAAATGTTTATACACTCAGGCGCTGTATGGATATTTGGTCCCTAACTTGCCAGATGTTTGTGGACTATGTTCTTAATAGATTAGTCTTCCCATTGACAGCTGTCAGTGATGCATCAATGTGTTTGCTTTGGCTGGCTCCTCTGTGGGCCTTGGCTTCCATACACTTGCTCATAGATACATCTCTAGCTGAAGAAGAGCCTTCCTATTAACGTTCTACTCCTTTTTGCTAAAGTCATATTATGACTTAATTGTAACTTGCAATTATTTTGTCTTATTTCCCCCTAGTTAATATTTTTTATCCTTCCAATAGACCTGTTCATCCTACTCACTTCTATAGTTCTTGAATTTTGCACTGTCTTTAAATATTTGTGATATATATTTATATTTATTCAATACTGTATTTTCTGAGTAAACAATCAAATAGCTTTTATTTACATTTCTGAAAAGTGCAGTTGAATGAGTGTTTTATGACTATTTTGTACATTGCAATGATGGATATTATAATTTCACTTAGTTTAATAACATTTTAAAACTACTGCTTTGCATATTTTATCCCTCTTCATTCCTCAAAGGATTTGACATAAATTTTAACAAGCTGTGGTCATGGCCTGAAATCACTTAACACATGTTCTAATTTTGCAGTATTTATTTTGTGTAGTAATTCAAGTTTAGGTAGAGTTTGAAAAATTAAATGTAAAAATAATCTAAATTATTTGGAGGCTTTTGGTTCCCTGGACTCATTTTTTCTTCTTTTGGCAACTGGAGTCCAATTTCTTTTGGAAAATCATCTCATTCCTGCTCTCCTACCGTGGGCCTGTGCTTTTCTCTTGCTCATGAAAACTGAGCTCTTCTCATGGTGAATATTAGAGTAGGAGTATGAATACTATTCTTTCAATGATAGCCTAAATAGTAAGTACTTTGGCTTTGTAGGCCATATGCTGTCTTGTCTCAAGTGTTCAATACCTTCTGGATCCTGAAAGCAGCATGGACACTAGGGTAACAAATTGGCATCATTCTGCTCCAATGACACTTTACTTAAACTGACAGTGCACAGCCTTGGTCTGTGGTTTGCTAGCTTCTGGTTTAGTGCTCTGCTTCTACGGTATCATGTTTACTGGTCTGCAACCAGTTCAGAAACTGAATGCACTGACAACATTCTGTACTACTTTGACAGATTACATTTTATGGCAGTGAAATCTAATAATAAAGAATTCATAAGTCTCCCTTCTCATCCCATTTTTACATTAATTTTTTTTTTTTTTTTTTGAGACAGGTTCTTGTTATGCAGCTCAGGCTGGCCTTGAGCTCATTTTTGTAGCCCAGGCTAGTCTCAGATTCACACTGATCCTCCTGCCTCAGCCTCCCAAGTGCTGGAATTATAGGCGTGTGCCACCATGCCCAGCTTACGTTAATTCTTTTTTCATGATTTAATATTTTTATTGTTTAAATTTAACAATGGTTATATTACATATTTTCATCATCAGATCAGTTTAGATTAATAGATATAAGTATATAAGATTGATCAAACAATTAAACATTAACACATTCAATCAATATTACTTTTTTTTCCCCCCCTTTCTTTTTTTAACAGTTGACACATTGCATATTGTCCTCACAATAGTTCTACAGAGCACAGTGTGTGGGCATGACCCACCTCCCTATTGATGTTGCTAAGAAGAAAAAAAAGAAGAAAGGAAAAGAAAATTCTTCTCTTTGGACTAAGAGGAAGCAGATGCACACACAGTCAAATGTTCTGCAATTGCCTTACGTTAATTTTTTAAACTTATATTTTAGCAGAGTAGTGGCTTATAACAGGCTGGATATCGAAAACAGGATAATGAAAAGGTCCTGCATGTCAGAGAGCTAAAAGGCAGACAGGGACTGGGGAGATAGCTCCGAGGCACAAGTGCCTGCTGGGCAAGTGCAAGGTCGTGAGTTTGAACCCTGGTCCCACAAAAAAAAAAAAAAAAAAAAAAAAAAAAAAAAAAAAAAAAAAAAAAAAAAAAAAAAAAAAAAAAAGGCAGAGATTTAAAACATAACGTGGTGCAAGCCCAGCCCATCAGCCCAAGTCAGGCAGACCCCAACACTTGTCTGCAGGGAAGTGCTTTCCCTCACTGGCCCCTAACCCCAGAAAAATGTGAGCCTAGGTCTGTTTGGGGTCACCTCAGAGAGCCTGGGAAAGCAGCCCACAGGTTGAAGGGCACAATCAAGAGTCAGGAGAGATTCTGAGCAGAAATGACACCACTTGATATTATGCTGCAGAAGCTCTGCAAGTCACCCTTTAATGTTTGCTTGTGGTTTTGCTTCAGCTAAAATGCTTGCCTCTCACCTTGACTCATTTGTAAGCCAACAATTCCCTCCCACCTCTTTCTGACCCTCATCACTTAAAGAATTCTAATAAACATATATTTTTCTGTCTTTTACATCCATTGTCTCTATTTACCAGAAAAATCACCTCTTTTATTCAAACATACATGTCAACAACTAAAAAGAAATGACTTTTACCAAATAATAATATCTTAGCTCTCTTGGAATTTAAAATACATTTTACTTTCCTTTGTTAGGGTTAAGTTGAAGATATTTCTGTTTTAAATTTAAAATATGAATTGAAGATTATTTCAGTTTGTAGTATATATTTAAGAGAAACAAAGGAAAAGAAAGAAGATAAGCTCCAAATGATGAACAAAAATATACATAAAAATTCTTTTTCCTGAGATTTCCTGAGAAGTCTAAATTGAGTCAAGTTGTGCCATTGCCCAAATACATCAAGAATGATTTGAATGTATCCATAAGCAACACTTTAAAAATTAACATACAAAGAAAGAGTTTCTGTGGAAAATACTGCCCTAGATATTTGTTATTCATACCAGTTTGACCCTGGTATATTGAACAAGTAACTTAATACAAGTGAAAATTCTGCATAGATCTCAAAAAATAGTTTAATACCCAGGCTTGCTGCTGAGAGTTAGTTGTCTCTGATGATGTCTACAGGTATATTGAACAAGTAGCTTAATACAAGTGAAAATTCTGCATAGATCTCAAAAAATAGTTTAATACCCAGGCTTGCTGCTGAGAGTTAGTTGTCTCTGATGATGTCTACAGTTCCATTCCATAAAATGAACTGACTATTCTAGTCTGTATGAAGATAGAGACAAAAGACTGTTGCCAAAGTAGAAGAGAGAAAATTTACTTCCCGGCTCTCACCAGTGCATGTCAAAAATCCCCTGGCTGGGGATGGGCTTTCAAAGATTCTTTTCCCAGAAAGTGTTAAAAATTCTCTCCTGAAAGTCCCTGGAGCTCACTACAGTCAATCACACTGGCAGATGTTCCCCCCCCCCAACCCCTGCTTCAGATCTTGCCTTCTGCATGGTGGCTGCTAACATAGTTTTCTTTCCACACCAGCATACAAAAAGCCCAACAAAAATTTTTACTGGATTTTTTTGTGATGCAAAACAATTTTTTTTTTCTGATCTACCACTTGAATTACCTTTTGAAGGGAAACTGTAATAATTGTGTTTTCAGTCAGGGTTGGGCTCCACATTCTTTGAAAAGCAATTTCTTTAGAGAGGTGTAGCTATAGGCTCCCACTGAGTCAGAACATGTTTTCTAATTTCATATTCATATTTGTAAGGCACTATTCCCAGGCTGGACCATCTACTTTACCCCTTTGGCATATTCAAGGGTTACAAATAATATCAATTACTATAGAGACTCTAGCACTATAGATACTTTTTATACTTTTAATTGTTACTGTTGTCTCATGAATTTGGTGCTACACTTATGCCCATTTTACAGATGAGAAAAGAGTGGTGCAGAGAATGATATTTCGAAGATCATCCAGCAACAAATAGCTGCTGAGCCTAGATTACATTGTGATGGAGAATGCATTTACCGTGTCACAGTCACAGTACCAAGCAAGGAACACCAGGCCTCTCACTATTGGTGAAGCATGAACTTGTTATCATGCGAAGATGAGCAATCAAAGTCATCTCATAGAGTGGCATCAGACCCTAGTGGGCTCTTTAGCAATTAAAGGGCTACCAGCAAGCAATTATTATTGGATAGTGCTGACTTGGCTAGGCTTCCCTACCGCCACCCCACTCCTTACTAGCATGAGCTTACTTCCGGGCTACAGCTATTCCTTCTAGCAGGCGTGCCTCGCCATTCTTTCTCTGCACATTGTGAGAGCCATTTTAAAACACAGTTATTTTGGCTATGTCATTCCCTTAGCCAAAAAGTTTCCTTTCCTTTTTTCTAAATACCAAAACATGAGCTGGGTGTGGTGGCACATGCCTGTAATCCCAGCACTTGGGAAGCTGAGGCAGAATGATCGATGTAAGTTTGAGACCAGCCTGGACTACAAAGGTGAGCTCAAGGCCAGCCTGAACCGCATAGCAAGATCGTGTCTCAAAAAGACAAACAAACAAACAAACAAACAAACAAACAAATAAATACCAAAAGATGGGATTCCTCTGAGTGTCAGAGTCCTTCGTGAGAAGCCCTGTTCACCTTCCCTGGCTCTGTACAAGCTTGTTTTCCACCTACCACATGTTCTCTACTTCCATTTTTTGGAAAGAACTGTTCTTTCTCCTAGCTTAGGAAAAAGTGTGGGCTGCTTCTTCTGCCACAAACACTACTGCCCCATTGTTCTGGTCCACCAGCTGGCTCACTCTATTCTAACCTGTGCACTCATTTACTCATACTTTACCTCTTAGGTGGACCTCTTAGATCTGAAGGGCTTTCTAGATATTTCTCAATTGCAGTAGATTCCTCTATTGTATACATAACCACATCTCACTGTACAGCATACTGTAAACAACCATGGCCCTGTCTTGATCTTCTCCTTTTTACATTCTACAATCACTTGCTTAATATTTACTGGCACCTTTTGCTTTAAGTTTAACATCTATCATAATTATGACCTACCACATTCTTGACCCTACATAGTTATGAAATGAATGAATGGACATAAGTTAATAACCTAAAACTGTAATACTTCTCACAAGCTTAGAGATGACAAATGGCCTAGAAAATATTGTGAAAGTTGGCTAATTACTAGAGCACTGGAAAAGTTTGCATAAGGATACTGACAACCAAAAAACAGGTAATCTTATAAAAATAGCTAATATTTTCAAACTGCTTACTAAGTACAAAACACTGTTCTAAGCAGTGTACAATGTGGTCATTTTTGGTTTTTGTTTCTCCATTTCTTTTTAATGAAAATTTAGTAAAAGTTCTCTTTCCTGAAATATGGAAACAGAATCCAGAAATAGTAACATCAATATCAATATCCATGGCAGGTTTATAGGTGGTAATGGTGACAGTAATGAGGGTGGTAACAGTATTGAACTGATACAGTTCTTGTTACATGTATGTTCTTTACATGTAACATAATTATGCGTGGTCCTAAGGATATCCCAGGAGGTAGGTAATGCTCATGTCATATACCATAGAGATAAAGAAAGAAGAAGGATTGAGTAATGGATGAAAAAAAGGTAGAGTAAATATATGAGCTAGGACTTGCTCCACATGGTCTGAATGTTCTATACTTGGCAGTGAGTCTCTGTAATGCACATTAAACTGGGTAAAGAGAAAGGCCTTGCTACTCTCCTTGTGAGTCCCACAGGGGAACAACTGTAGGCTTCCTTTACACAAACCATAGACACAGTATTTGATTTGAGAAGGTCTACTGCTTGTCTTTGTTTGCTCCGGGGGAAGATGGTTCACTATCATTCTCTTTCAAGAGGCAAGTAGGAAAATCCTGCAGAATAAACACAAGAACTTCAAAGGATGTTTCTTAAACCTCTGTCCACAGAGATCACTTTCCCCTTTGAGCCTGTGAAGGAAGTTTGTTTGGCACTGCCTATCTAGCTTTAATGTAAATTCCTTCCTTGGTCTCCTTTCTTGATCCAACTTGTGAGCCACAGGAGCCAGTGTCTTTGTACCCTGACATCAAACCTGAGATGTTTTAGATATCTGTCCTCCGGCTATGCCTCCAGGAGGATGGACTCTGGATGGGATTTAAAGTGTGCCCGTAATGCAAGGCAATTGAGAAAGGGAGTTTGTAAGTTAGCTGAAATATTCAGTGAAGCAATTAAGGACAAGTTGACATAGGTACCTTATATATATATATGGCAATGAAACTTAAAACAGCTAAATGTACGTTTGTTTTCCAAATTTTAAGTGTAGGGCTAAGGAGTTTTCTTAGATTAAGAGTTCATACATAAAGTTCCTAAGTGGTCAGTCTTTTGTGCATAAATGACATTTATTATGAATCATATTTCATGCCCAGTTTTGGTTTTTTTGAAATCAAAAAGAGCAAAATGAGAGGTTAGGACAGAGAATATAATATTTCCATTTACTTTCAAAAATGATTTTGTGCTCCTGAAAAATGATGTTTCTGTATTGATTCCTGAAGTGTTCAACTTGTTTTTTCTTTGCCTACTCATATCTTACTAGTTTATGAAATATTTAACAGAATAATGTATTTTGATAGCTGGTGTCACAGGTAAAATAGGTTTGGAAGCAGTGTATCTTTCTAAGGATACATACAATTGTTAAGACCAGAAGAGGTACTTAGATGACCTAGAAAGAGGCCTCCTCAAAAGGTGTCCCAGTCCCCAGAGTGTCCAGGGGTTGTTAAAGAGAAGTGGAGGGCATCATTATTCTGGTGTTTTGGTTGGACATAAGCTAAAGAACTTTCATTGTGTTTGTTTTTCACTATGTTGTCACTTAGTCTCATTGCAAACTATGGTGTGCCTCAAAAGGAATCCAGATATTCAGCAGGATTGTTCTGGTAAAATCCTATGAAATCCAGACCTAATTTAGTAAAACAATTATCATTTCCAAAGCATGTTCTACAAGCCTGTCACTGTTATAACTGCTTTACATGCTTATCTGATTTTATCCTTTATAACAGCCTCATGAAATAGTATTGCTGTTAGGACTTGGAATGGGCTAAGAGAATAGTAAGCACCCAGAAGGAAGTTTAATTTTCTTCTAAGGAAAATGATTTGAAGAACAGTGCCATGCTTGTGAGAGGTCATGAAGAACCATCTGTGACTTTCATTTTCAAAATTGCTGTTCATCCAGGATGATGATAGGAGACCTCACCTCTGTTTTCTAGCAAGTGTCAAAGAAAAGGAAAGTTCTCGAGAAGATTCGCCTAAGCCTAGTACTTGTAGGCTGGACTTGTCTATCAGGAAGACTGAGATACATACATTTTACTGTATAATTTGGCACTTAGCATAATATGTAGATTCTCCTACAGAAGGCACACCAACCGACAGACGACTAGCCAGATTTGTCCCTGCTAGCTCTGCTCTTTGGAGAAGGGAGCAGAGGCTTATGAAGGTCAAGATACTAATTTCCAAAGCAGCGAATGGCAAATCTGAAGTTTTTATCCAGTGGGCTTATAGTTAGCTTTTATAACTAGCCTTTGTGAATTGATATCATGAATCCCACTCTTCAGGAAACTCAGAGAAGTTAAACCCTAAACACATAGCTGATAAGACCACAGACTAGAGAACAACCCTTGCTTAGCACTTTTCAAGGTGGGAGCTCCTCATTCGAACTCATTTGGTACAGTGAGAGCAGAGCCAGCACCGGTCCTCGATGCAGCCCCAACATCTGTACATGAAGTCCAAGTAGTGGACTTCAGCATAGGACAGCATCACACGCATACTGATTTCTCTGTTTTCAGACTTCCTGATTACAAATTGTCCAAAATTTACCCAGCAATAAAAATTACGTAAGCTATTTGTTAAAATGAAAGGACACTCCCATCCATCAGGATGGTTACTATTACAGAGAAAAACCACAGAAAAATGAATTTGATGTGGATGTGGAGCAACTGGAACCATTGTGCACAGCTGGTGGGGAAGCAAAGTGGTCCAGCTTCTGTAGAAAACGGCATGAAGTTTCTTCAAAACCATCAAAAATAGACGTGCTGTATGATCCAGCAATTCTATTTCCAGGAATATATCTAAGAGATTTTAAAGCAAGGCCTTGAAGTGAAATTTATACCACTGTGTTCATTGTAGTGTCACTCACAAATGCCAAGGAGTGTCTAACCTAAGCAACCCTGAGTAGCAGTCAAATGGGTAAATGATCAAAATACTACTGCCTCTATTTACAAACACACATAAAACATTGGCCAGCCTTAAGAAGGAAAGAAATTGTGACACATGCTACATGTATTAAACTACAGAACATCCTGCTATGTGAAATAAGGCAGACGCCCCAAGGTAGATGCCATATTACTTCACTTACATGTGAGTACCTTTAGTAGTCAAATTCATAGAAAGTAGAGTGGTGCTTGCTGGGGGGGGGGTGGTGAAAGAAGTCGTTTCATGATGTAGAGATTCAGTTTTGAAAGAGAACAGGATCTCTGGAGACTGCTTGGTGCACAATGTTGGAGGCCTGGAAGTGTGGTTGTAAGTGAGAGGAGAGGAAAAAAGATGGCTACAAACCTCAGTCCTGAGACCTGTGAGTCTGTGGCAGTAGAAAGATAGTTTTCTCCAAGATGAGGGACAACTAGAAAAATATTCACTGCTAGTGCCATTATCCATTTCTTAATGGGTTGTCTGGTTTGCCCAGGAAATGAAAAGAAAAATCTATGGAGGAAAATAGTTGAAAATTGAGTTATTAATTCAACTTGGTAAAAGAATACATGGAGTGGTAGGGTAGAGCCATTTGTCCCTTTTGTTCAGAGAGACAGTATTCAAATCTGTAGGTGAAGACTTAAAATGATTCCTCCAAAACCTCAGAAAATGTTCAGAAACTGCCTGTAGCTCAAGAGCAGCCTTAGGCTATATTGTGATCCTATATTTTGTTTAAAGAGAAGAAGGTATGATTATGATTATTATTATCCAAAGAGAACTCAAAATAGTACAAAAAATTAGAAATGATACAAAATTTTACCAAACAAATCAATAGGAATTCAATAATAGTTTGTTGTATTACATATCTTTAAATTATTGGTTCAGATTACCACATGTAGGCATGAAAAATTGAGAAAAGTATGAGAAGTTAAAAAGGACAATGGGGCTGGGAAGATAGCTCAGTAGAATAAGTGCTTGTCTGGCAAGCTTAAGGTTCTTAGTTCAATCCCCAGTTCTGAAAAAAAAAAAAAAAAAAAAGGACAAGAGAAAGAAAGAAAAATTTAGAATTTAGGCATCCACTGCTCCCCATTGTAGACCAGCAGAAATCAGTAGCACACTTATCCAAGCCATTTTACATCTATCTCTACCTCTACCTCTATCTCTACCTCTACCTCTACCTCTACCTCTCTCTCTCTCTCTCTCTCTCTCTCTCTCTCTCTTCTTCTTCTTCTTCTTCTTCTTCTTCTTCTTCTTCTTCTTCTTCTTCTTCTTCTTCTTCTTCTTCTTCTTCTTCTTCTTCTTCTTTCTTTCTTTCTTTCTTCCCCTTCATTCCCTCTCCTGTCTTTCTGTCAACCCAGGTTTCCCTCACCTTTGAACGGATTCTTCCCTTTCATAGTCTCTATCATATGTTTCATATTTTATTTACTCTTTCAAATTCTTACATCAGATAGACAATATGATATTCACACATGCAGGTCTGATTCACTTATATGTATAGTTTCTACTTGCATCCATTTACCTATAAAATTCTTGAATTTACATTTTTATAGCTGAATAGCATTCTATTGTATAAAAATACCACATTTTTAAAATTCAATTCTCAGTTGATGGGTATTTGGGTTGTTTCCATGACTTAGCTGTAACAAATTGCGTTGCTATAAACGTGGGTGCACATATATTGCTGTGGTATGATAGTTTTGGCTTTTGTGGAAAAATACCCAGGAGAGCAATAGCTGATTTGAATGGGATCTCTATTCCAAGTTTTTGGAGGACGCTCCACACTGATTTCTCCAATGGCTGTACTCGTCTACATTCATACCAACAGTAGAGAGCCATTCCCTTTTCCCTGCAGCCTCTCCAGCAATTGTTATTAGTTGACTTCTCGATAATCATTCTTTCTGGAGTGAGTGGGAATCTCATAATTGTTTTAATTTGTATTTCTCACTTGACCAATGCTGCTGAATGATTTTTTTTATATATTTACTTGCCACTTATATTTCTTCATCTGAGAGGTATGAGTTTATCTCAGATGCCCATGTTTGGACTGGGTCTTTGAAGTTTGGGAACCTGATTTTTAAAAATTTTTCATATGGTATAGATAGAAGTCCCTTGAGGGACAGTTGGCTATAATTTTTTTCATAATTCATGGGTTTTATTTTTACTCTGTTGTTTATTTCTTTGGATGTGTAGAAACTTTTTTAAAAAATGAGATCCCACTTGTTGATTCTTTGAAGTGTCTGTGCAGTTTGGTTTTTGATCATTAACTCTCTACCTACCCAAGTGTCTTTAAGACTTTTCCTCTAGAGGACTCAGCATTTCAGTTTTAATATTTAAATCTTTGATCCATTTTGACTGTAATTTTGTGCATGATATTGTGAGTTTTAAATGACTGGGTCAAAACACATGAGGGTGACACTTTCCAGACACATTGAAGGGGCTCAGTATTTGTCTAGATATGCTCAAAAGCCACTGGAGCAGATATCCTGGAATTGTACATGATCACTGCAAGATGTCTTAGAGTGAGAAAAGTCACTCCTCAGAGAGTGAGAGGTTTATTACATCATGGAGTAACGGGTGAGTGAAGGCAACTAGAAATCAAGACCTGGATCCACATTTTGGTTCTGAGATACATAACTGGGTGAAAAACTTTGGGAGTCACAAGATGTAGATCTTAACACATAGCCTATCAGGACGGCCCGAGGAAACAATGAATTAACAAATGTCAGCCTAACACTTCCAGAGCATAGTGCATTGTATATAACATACATAAATAAGTGGTGGGTACTTTGTCTAAGGCTAAACATAGTTTTTAAAAAAACGAAGCAGTAGGAATCCAGCCCTGGGTCTCATTTCTTGTTCTCAAACATGTAATCTTAAGAAAATATTCTACTATGACTTGTAGCAATGATAGTTATATTTTCTTACACATAGGGTAATATAAACATGTTATCTACAGAAAAATGGTTAAACCAAATTGAGTGATGAAAAATAAAAGACAGCACAGGAAGAGGGTTGGCATAATCAAAATGTTTCTGTGTTTTTGTATTTTGTGTGTGCACAGTTAATGCGGACATTTCCTAGAGACCTTATAGGTTTCAGCATCTTTGTGTTGATTTCACTGTTTCTCCAAAATGGAAAAACAGCACAAAGGAAACAATGAAAAGAATACTTGTCACAAGAGCCAAAGCAAAATGGGAGGCTATTGGTAGTATTCCCATGAAGGGGATACTGGCACCTCTTAATCTTTGTGCTTTCTGAGTGTCAGGAGATAAGCAAGCCTCTTCTACCACTTGCTACAGCCATGATACACTTACTTCCCTGCCACCTGCCCAGGCAAAAAACATGGACAGACAACATGGTCTGAGCCACGAGCCAAAAGCAACCTTCCACCCTTTCAAGGTAGCCATCACATGTATTTTGTCATGGTAAGAGAAAGCTAAAACTACTAAAAGTCCATGATTATTTACCTTGAAGGTGAGAAGAGCCAGTGAAGCTGAATAAGTAAATGCAAGTTATTGAGAATCATCTTGTTTGCAATTGGATGCTGGGCTCAAGGGTATGAGTAAAGAACCAAACACGTACTGAGGTGACAGTGTTCTGTTATTTGTCATTATTTAGATTAATTTGAAAGCTAATACCTATTGTCCTTAAATAGCTACTAGGACTTTCAATATTTATTTTTATCCCATTGATATAATGGAAGACTAAAATGCTAATGAGAAACAAAAAGGCATATAATGCTCTTGAATCAGATGCATATTATTAAGAAAGGTGTCAATGCTCCCTAGTTAAATTCTGTATTTGTCATAATTCTAATAAAGTGTATTTAAAAACAAAACAAATGAATGCATTAAAAACTTCCCTAGCTTTCCTCATGATTGGGATGAGGTGGAGAGTTTACCATTTACATATCCCAAATCAGTGCCTTCTCCTTTAATAGTGACTACACAGAGAACATAAAGCTGAAAATTCCTTTCTACAGTAAATTGGCAGTCTTTCCAATGGGGAAAAAAAAGAGAAAAGAAACTACAAAATATTGCTTATCTTTGATCTTCTGCAGTCTCTACAAAATAAATATGGAAATAGCACAAGAAAATTTTAATTCAAATTGCAAAGTTAGTGATCTTGAACTTTCAGAATTAAAAACTCATCCATAAAAAAGTTAGAAATGAACAACTACTGTAAAACAACATAGAATTGGAGTAAATGCTCCCTCCTGATTGATTTGTTGATTTCTTTTATATTTATAGAGAGATCGGATGCATTTGGAGAAGTAGGGAATGGAGGTTGTTAGGGATGTGGCTTCCTCAGAAACGCTAACGTCAGACTTCCCTGGACTTGGCTGCCTTAACTCTTGGAAAAGAAAGCCTTGCTCACAGCGAAACCTCTGCTGAGTATTTTGGAAAATATTAATGCAAAGAAGACAATGAGCTTAGAAAAGGATCAGTAGAAAACAATGTTTCTTAATTTATTAAGGTTCGATTACAACAGGAAAAGGAGTTCTTACAATGCTCTTAGTCTGTGTATAGAGCAATTATAACTAGGGACTCACATGCACCAGTCTTCTAGAGTTACAACATTCAGAATAGAAAACATCTAATCCTCTAATTTCTATTTTTCTTTTTGAGTGTTTGTTTTAATTTTATGTTTAGCATTCATAGTGTATCAGTATGTAAGTGTTTGCATAGAGACTAATTAAATATCCATACAAACAATGAAATTGTTTTCTCATTTTTTGTTTTTTGATGTAGGTGATTAGCATAAGTTGATGTAGTCAAAATCTCCTCATTACAAGGCTTCAAAAATCACCTGGGAGGCTTACTAACCTGCAGACTGCCAGGACCCATGTTCGGAGGTATTGATTACACAGGGCTAGAGAGGTCCTAAGACCTTGCATTTTTAAGTATTCCAAGGGGTGCTGACATGGTTTATAAAAAACAAAACAAAACAAAAAGACCAAAAAAACAAGAAAACAAACAAACAAACAAACAAACAAAAAAACATGTACAGCACCAAACTAGTTAGAAAGCCATTGTAAATTATTAGGAATTATACATTTTTAATCAGAGCGTCCTTGTGCAAGCATAAATGCTGTTGAGGGTCCTTTGTAATGTACCTATCGATAGATATTAACATTTATTGACTAGAAATCTAGAGAGACAAATACTAAAAATATTTCAATTCATCTAAACATAACTAGATTAAACTCTATATGCTAACACAAATAACATTTATTTTTAAAATCATTTATTAATTCATTTAATTGGTACAGGGTCTCACTACACAGCTCAGACTTGTAGCAATTCTCCTGTCTTTGGGATGACAGGCATGTGCCACCATGCCCTGGTTTCAGTGGTTGCCTTACTGTGGAGTTCGGTAGGGCACGTGGTATGGGGAATTGAACCCTGGTCCTTGCATTTGCGAGGCAAACACTGAGGCCACTGGGCTATCTCTTGGGCCCCAAATAACATATTTAAATGAAAAATAATTATGTTCTCTAAGACAAAAATTTATAATGGCAAAGACTGCCTGATTGTATAATATTTAGGATTCTGTAATGTGTGGTTTAATGGAAGAAAATGAATTGAATTCTGCAACCTGTTGTGAGATGTTATTTTGTTTGACACATACAAAGAAAATCTGTCCTTGCCTAGATATTTAGGAAGAAGACAGAAGAGTCTGTATGATTACTCCTATAGTAGGAAGAAAACTGAATATTCTCTTTTAGTATTAAAAATTCAGAATAGCAGTTTATTGAAGTTTAATTGCAGTGTAGCATAGGAATCAAACAATGAACTTCTGACACTCAGTTATTGAAAATCTATTGGTCTATTTTGTACTTTGAATGATATTATAACTGCAAGACCAGGAATTGTTCACTGGAAATTGTTGGTTCACAGTCTTCAAATATTGATGAATTTGATTGTGCGATATTTAAAAAATGGGCTTTTAAAAAATCTTTCTGCCAATCACAGAAAAGTCTTCAATATTGGTAATCTCAATCCAGTGTTTTCTATAAGTTTATTGCTCATTTGAAAGTTTAAGTTTGAGCACTGGCCACAAATGCCATTCTCACTCTTTTGTTTATTTTTTTTAGAAAACACCTGCCAAATACTTACATTTTATTAATTTTTGATTAAAGTAAAAATAGTATTCCACTGCCCAACTTTCCGTTTTAGCAGTTATAACATAGGTGCCTCATATTTTGTCACATGAAGTATTTCTATGCTCAAGGGTCTAGATGATGCAAAATTCATATTTTTAATCACATTATTAATGAGATTGAAAAGAAAATGGATATTGCTTTATTTTATTGTGAGCTAGATGGGAATGATACTTTTACTTTATGTCCTCCATTCTATGTACCTTCTGTTATAGTTTGCATCTGGAGAGCTCTAAAAGTCTCTCCTGTGAAATATTTTGTCACCAGTCTGTGGTGCCTGTCACTGGGAGGTAGTGGAAACATCTAGGTAGGGTCTACTGAAGGAAGTAGATCACTGGGGCCAAGCCCTTGAAAGGAGTGCTGGGAACCTTACCAAGTTTCCTTATTCCATTTGTTCTTATTCTATTCTGCATCCTATCTCTTAGACATCAGGGCTTGAGCAGCCTTTTCTGCCACACACTTCAACACCGTGTGGTGCTGCCAGTCCCATAGCAACCGGTCCAACTGAAATGAAGTGAAGCCTCTGAAACTGTGATGAAAAATAAACCTTTTCATTTTAAGTGGTTTATCTAAAGTACTTTGTTACAGAGATGGAAAATTGGCAAACATGCTTTCTTAGGCATATAACAATTTGAGTCTAAAACTCCTGGTGTTACAGTCAAACCTTGTTACTTAAACGCTTTGAAACTTGTCCAATTTGGTCTATAACATGTTTGGACAAAATTCTGTCCTGGTACTTGTCCTTTGTTTGATACATAGCATGCAAGCTATCCTTTACTGAGTGCCTTGTGACTCACTCCCCTTGGGGCCAAAAGACTTTGCTTGGTATTTGTCATTTGTGGTAGTTGTTATGCCACCTGGAAACAATTAACAAGTACTGAAGAGCCACTGTAAATAAAATAATGAAAATCAAAGTTTTCAAGTTAGACATGCAGGAATTAAAATCCCAACTCTCCTGCCTACTAACACTGTGGCTTATAAAGTGGCTCAATCTTCCTTATCTCAGCTTTTGTAAATTACAAATAGGGATAACAGAAAGCTGGAAAGATTAATCCAGATTATTGAGGTACTCAGCTCAGAGCCTGTCACCTCTACAAGTACAAAATAAATATTAGCTTTGTTAGTGATGTCAATTATAAGAAAGCCATATATTCTGTGTTCATAGTAACTTTATGAAGTTTGTGATCCCAATTTAGAGACAGGGAAACTAATTATAGGAAGGTTCAACAACTTTCTCTAGAGCACACAATTGGGAGCAGCAATTTAGCTAACATCACCACTCACAATATTGCAGCACATTCAAAGTCTGATCCCTAGCCTATGATGGGAGTCGTCAAACCTTTAAGGCATGGGACCTTGCTAAATGAAAGGAAGTTATTGGAAGAGAACACTGGGACACTGGAACATTGGCTCCTCCTCCTTCTTTTGCCTCCTCATTCGCATAAGCAGACCAGTTACCTCTGCCATGCTGCCACATGCTTTTATTATGACATATTGTTGAACTATTTTTTCTGCATCCTAGTTGTTTTTAAGAGATCCTTTCATACCTTTTCACTAGCTGTGACTGTGTCTTGAAGATTTGAAACTCTATCCTCATTTTCATTCATAGTTTTGCCAGCTTATGTTTGAGATTTTATTTTCTTGTATGTCTCTTTGAAACTGTTTCATGAAATCTACTTCTTTCCTATATTGCTCAATCATTTTTCTATTCTCTGGCTTTTTTATCAACCAAATAGGGCAACCAGTTAAACACTGGAGAAAAAGTATTAAACAGTAGTAAGTAAAAGACATGTCAATCATAAGTCAATACATTTCAATTATAACCATCAATGTAAATGTACTCAATTCTCCAACTAAAGGAAATAGACTGGCAGAGTGGGTAAAGAAACAAAATCCACAATATGCTATATACAAGAAATGCACTTAACTCATAAAGAAACTCATAGGCTAAAAGTGAAAGGAAGGAAAACAACACTACACGCTACAGAAACACTCAAAAAAAAGCAATCCTTTTTGCAGACAGTCTAAACTTCAGACTAAGATTGATGACATATCATTTTTCCAAAGGCTGAAAAGGCTCAACTGACCATGAGCTGAAACTTCTGAAAAAGGAACCAATATAAACTTTTCTTTCTTATAAGGCAATTTCTTTCAGGTATTTTGTTACAATAGCAGAAAGTTGCTTAACACAAATGTGTATCTCACATTTTTCCCTAGAAAGAAAGATGAGGTGCCATGTACCATACTGTTCTTACCCTATTATTCAGGGAGGTAATTTATTGTCATATACACATGGGACAAATGAGGCCCCCAGAATTTAAGGAATTTGCTCAAGATCAACAAGAGTCGGATTTGAAGATAGATTGGGCTCCAAAATTTTGTTCCTAGACCCAATTACTTCTTTTATGTCTAATGCCAATAGGTACTGAAAGATGGCTACATCATCTCGATGGATCACTGCAATTACTAGTAGGTTTTGGGTAGGCAATGGCAAGAAGAAATCTGTTCTACTTATACAGATGGCTATATCCTGTGGCTGTCACATCACACAGATGCTTTTGTGGAAATCATCCAATGTATACCAATAAAAAGAACAAGGACAAACATCCACAGCATTCTAAATGGCTCAATAAAATGAATTTATAATTTATCCCATCATTATTTTTGGTAGAGAAAACACTTTGACATAAACAGAAATGTCAACATTTATAGATGTAAACACATATTTCCACCTTCACAAATAAGCCATGGTTTTTTCACAAATAGGCCATGGTTTTTGAATCACATAACAAAGCATAATTAACTGGTTTTTGAAAAATTAAAAGTCTATGAACATGGTTATTTTTTTCTTTGTCAAAGCTAGAGGTTTTAAATAATGAAAGAAATTCACAGTATGTTTAAATAAATAAAAGATCTTGTTTACTTTCTGACTGTAATCAGAGCCACCTGAACTTTGCCATAAAGTGCTATTAAATTTCCTAAAATCCTTTCTGACAACATAATATCTGGGATTTAGATCACATTTCTAGGAAACTGGCATTCTCTTTCATTTGCAATTAAGTTCTCAAGTTTGCAAATACTCTGTGACCCATCAGAACTTTTCCATCTTTTCATAAGTTTGAGAATCACCTTGAGGATGACTTTCCTTGGGTTAATTGGATCCCAAAGGGTCTGCACTTTCTGCTGTTTTATTTCATTTAGTCCTCAGTTTACTGTCCAAATTTGCTGGAAATAAAACAATACAATAAAATAATGTTTACTTTTAAACAGCTTCAAAAAGAAGCCTTCCAAAAATACATAGAAGATACTGAGAGGGCCCAGAAATGCAATGGAAAGCACTAATCAAGACGAAGAACAGTTCTCCTGCCCAAGGGAACTTGTACCTTTCCTTTCTCCAAAGCTTCCCAGGTCATCATGTGGACAGCTAACTCAATGCTTACCTTTTCATGGGAATTATTTGGGTGGTAACAATACCACATAAAGGTTCATTATAGACTGAGCGGTCATTATCGTTAAATGCTTTGTTAGGTGACATGTATTGGATAGGTACAGTGTCTTAAAGTTACCCTATGGAAATGATGTTAGCTCCCCCATTTTACAGAAAAGCAAGAAATTAGAAATATTAATAAACTATTAAAACTACTTACAAATTAAAGATATAGTAAAAGAATAGTAAGCCTGAGATTTGAACTCAAGTCTGCTTGATCTCATAAGCCAGACTTAGTTGATTTTGTAGGCATTGTTCAGATCAAGGGTTGAAAATGTGGATGCTCAAGGGCTATTCAGGTGGCCTGAACTTATGAACATAATCATGTCTCAGGCCACAGAGAGCCTAGAATGCCCTCACACAGGAGAACTTGGAAACTGTACACCTTATCTGAAAGTTTTCAAAACCTAAGGTCCGAAAAACAACACATAGGAAAATAAAAACAATTGCTTTGTTCTCTCAGTTTTCTGAATTTCTGCCTTGTAAACAAAATCATGCAAAAACAAACCTACTCACATGTGTTTCCAGTATCATTTGCAAATAGTTGCTTAGGTAGCTGAAATCTGTCTTAAGGAAATTATCTATAAAGTACACCTGTACCAAATACAAGGGGGAAATGGATTAAACTTAAAAAAATATTGATTGCAATGAAGATGTCATTCTAAAAGCTCCTTTTGCTTACTTGAAAAAGCTATCAAAAGAAGTATAGTGACATGCACAATTTAAAATTAAAATTTTGCTAGAATTATAATTTAAGATGCTCTCTTGTATGTGTGTGTGTGTGTGTGTGTGTATGTGTGTGTGTGTATGTGTGTGTGTGTGTGTGTGTGTGTGTGTGTGTGCGTGTGTGCCCACGCACGTGTGCATTGAATTCAGAGGCCTGTGCTTGCCAGGTTGGCGTTTGAGCTGCTGAGCTGTCTCTCCAGCCTCTGGTGAGCTATCTTGAAGCAATATGCAGAAAACAGAAACAGTTCTGGATAATTGGATGTCCAGATTTAATCAACTTGACACAGTATTCTGCATCAGGGATGCATAAAGCCTTTCATTTTAGTTAAAATTTATTTACACTTAGTGAAATGTCAGGAGAAAGGAAGGAATTAAGATGTCTTAGATGTGCACTGGTAAAGCATGATGACTAGGTTTCTAAATTGTATGAAGTGGCTAAGTATAGTTCCTCCAAGTACATTGGTCTCATCTAAATCCTGATTTTTGTCCTTAAGGTCAAACAAGAGAAATGAACCGATCTTTTCCTAATTTTCTAAAGAAGTCAGTGACAAAGGAGGAAATACATTTAAATTTATTTAGGGCATTTACATAAGGAGTGTGGATGGGGTGAGTAACTTAATACAAACAAGTGGTTATTTTGTAAACAACTGGCTGGAAGTTAGTCAGCTAAATGGTGAAGTCTGCAGGCAGATTGGTGGCATTTACTTTTCTCTCACAGTTGGCTTGAGTATGAGCAGGTGATGTAGTAGACTACCAAAAGAATTTGTGAGGCCTATCGCCTTACTAGTAAAAATCAAGAAGAGGACAGAGACAGTCACATGTGTTGGGTGAATTAGAGGCTGGGGACTGTAGTCATGCTAGGCTGCTTTGCTTGTACAGATATGGTCACGTCTAACTCCTTGAAATTCCAATAATTTTCTTTCTATTCCAGAGTACGAGTTGCTATGGGAGGCAATCAATTCCTGAGTTAAAATAGCCCTCAGTTATGCTGCTTGCCTTGAAGTGAAACCCCAGCAAGGAAATTGTTTCCTTTTACCCTGAGAAGATTTTAAATTCAATTTATTTGCTATTTCTATTTCAATTGAAAATATTGTAGCATCTTATGCAAAGTGAAATCAATCTCTTTAGAAATAGGGGAGGAGAAGAAGAAGGGAAAATGTGGGCCAAGTACATGTAGATTAAAACTTGCTTCTTCAAGGCTTTTGAAATATGAGAAACTGACTGCCTGTAAGATTACTGATGGATTCTTGGACAGAACTCCTCTGCTTACCTGCTTTACTGGTTGCCTAATAAGCATCTCAGGCTTAATATACCCAAATCCAAACTCTTCTTTCTGCTGCTGTCTAAGTCTTTCTCTCTTGGCTTCACTCAGTCAGAACAAAGGATCCATAGCTTAGCTACTTAAGCCAACCCCTGGTAATCATCTCTGCTTCCTCTCTTGGCTTCACTTTCCAAATCCCATGCATAGGACTTCATCTTCACAGCATCCCCATCTCCGCTCCTGTCAATTTGCCCCTGATACTACTATCTGGCACCATCTATTTCTTTACCATGACCCTGGAATAGCCTCTTCCCTGGTCCTCTTGCATCTGTTTTTACTCTGGAGATTTCATTCCCTACCCATTAGTCACAGTGATCTTTCTAGAATTCCACTGTCCAAAATGGGAGCCATGGGGCCAGGGAGATAGCTCCGTGGCACAAGTGCCTGCCTGGCAAGTGCAAGGTCATGAGTTCAAACCCTGGTTCCACAAAAAAAAAAAAAAAAGAAAGGGAGCCATTAGACACATATACCTTCAAAACCCTGGAAAAGTGGTTAGTTCTCAATAAGATATACTAACAGTCTAAAATATATGTTGAATTTCAAGGACCTAGTATGAAAAAAGAAAGTAAAATATGTTAATTTTTATGTCGATCATATGGCAAAATGACAATCTTTCAAAAGCATAGAGGTTAAGAAAATATATAAATTAACTCCATCTTTATCTTTTTCTTGCTGAAAATTATGCATATTATAAAACTTAGAATTTTAGGCCTGACTTAGAGCCCTCCTTCTGCGTTGTCTGGTTTTTAGAATCATAAAAGGCATTGTCTTCTTCAAATCGTAGCTCTTGCTGATCCCTGTGCTCTGAGAGCTCCTGCACCAGGCATTTGCCTGTCGTAGCCAAAAGATCATCTTTTCAGAGGTTTTCTTCAAAGAAGCTGAGCTGAAGTGAACTCCTGACTTCCCTAGCTACATCATCCTGTCCCTCCATCTTTATAGTAACCAGTATTTTCTGACACCATACACTTCATATATTTTCTGCCTACTGCAGCTGGGATAGAAATCCCACTACAGGAGATGGGGAGGTGTGTTCACAGAGCTTCACGATGAGAGGTCAGCACTAAGAACAAGCAGGTGTCTAGCAAATACTGACTAACTGGATCAATCAACAGTGAGGCTTAGCAATCTATGGAACATTGTAGAGAGCAGGGTGTGAATAGTCTGTGATTGATTTCCTGGTATGTGGTTTCAGATGAGTAGGTTTGAAAGGTATCAGTGGATTCCATTCAGCCATAAACCCAAAAGTATTGGCCTCATAGAAAATGTACAAGGGCTGATTCAAAAATAACGTGTGTTTAAATTTTAAAATGTTATTGCAATGAAAGACACATTGCCTTTAACTCACCTCAGAATACTCCCACTCATTTTGAACACATCTTCTCCACTGTTCTCAGCATTTTCTGAAACAGTTCTAGGAGTTCTCTTTCCTGCATATTTTTACAAGGTCAGATCAAATATGGTGAATGTAGCTAAGTGCCAACCAATGGAGCAGTAGGTTTGTAAAAATATTGCTTCCACATCTATCTTATTACTGGATCTGAAACTGTATAACTTCTAGCTTTTTTCCAAAATAACCATGAAAGATAAACTTTTTTAGCTGATATAAGACATTGAGCTAAACAGAACAGCTGAAATAAAGACACTCACAAAAGTAGACTTCTAGAACTGCTTCAGAAAGTGGTAATGGCCATGTAATAAGTTTGTTTAGAACAAGGGAAAATATTTTGAAGGGGGTGAAGCATAAAATAGTTTTTTACTATAATATACTTCAAAAATATTTTTAAACATTCAGTATATCTTTATCATAATGCACATCAGTAGTTGTAATATATATTTATTGAACCTATACTTTGAGAAGTTATATAAGATTTTTTAATGCCCTGGCTTCATTAGCTCAATAGTATTTGAATAGGTCCGTCTCTGAGGACTGTTAAGGACCTTAAACCACCCTGACAGGACATAGTTTGTTTCCATTGTTCTATTCCCTTGAGTAAGTTAAAATCTCAGGGAGATTTTCTCTGTAGTTGAAGAAGGGCTTGAAGTTGAAGCACAATCTTTCAAAGCTATAATTCTTCAGAAAGTCCAGAGAAACTATCTCTGTGCTAAGAAATCTATTTAACAGTAGCTATTGCTTCATATAGCAAATAGAGTGCTTACATTTTATAGGAATTCTTATAACTATCCAAGTGGACCATATAGTCATCCTGGATCCTGGCTCCCTGGTGGGAAGAAAGCATTTCTATAGGCTCAGAATAAGGTTATCTGTCAGCCTGCTGAGTGAGACATCTGCAGACGCAACTGCCAAAAGATGGAGAGTAAAGGAAGGGCATTTCCTGAGGAAATCAGGATTTTGTTACCAGAAGAAGCCAGAAATAATAGCTCAGGGGAAAATCAGGTGGATGTCTGCTATCTCAGTCTTCATTATTCATTTGAAATATTGTCTTCTGTTGTCAGCTTTCACTTGTTCCTTCCTTTCCCACTTGTTCATACTGATTTCTTTACCCATCCTGGGCTCTGAGAGCTCTTCTGTTTCCTCTGCATCAGCATGGACCATACCATAGGTTAATGCTTGCTTTATTTGGTTTTCTCCTGAGGTGGCCTCCTCTTCTTCTCTTCTCTTCTCTTCTCTTCTCTTCTCTTCTCTTCTCTTCTCTTCTCTTCTCTTCTCTTCTCTTCTCTTCTCTTCTCTTCTCTTCTCTTCTCTTCTCTTCTCTTCCCTTCCCTTCCCTTCCCTTCCCTTCCCTTCCCTTCCCTTCCCTTCCCTTCCCTTCCCCTCCCCTCCCCTCCCTTCCCTTCCCTTCTCTCTTCTCTTCTCTTCCCTTCTCTCCTCCCCTCCCCCTCCCCTTTCCTCCCCTTTGCTTCCATTCTCCTCCCCTCCTGTCCCTACCTCTCCCATTCCTTCTGTTTCTCTCTCCTGCCTTCCCTCTCACTCTTCTTTGCCTTGTAATACTGTGGACTGAAGGCAGAGACTCTGCACTAAAATTCTTAACTGTTTTTTTTAAATTAACTTTGATATAGGGTCTTTATAATCTGAACTTTCACCTTTAACCTTTCTTCCATGTGTCTACAGTCTTCAAACACAGTCCCAGCTTCTACCATTAAGGCTAAATGGGGAAGGGAAGTTGCCCAGTCCTTAAATTTATTTCCTAACATGATTGACTTTGAAATTGGGGTTTCTGTATATTAGCTTTAAAAATCTGAACAAATTACCTTTTGTTTGTGGAAATTCTCTTTAGACAACTAATATAGTAAGTCTATTTTAATATTTTTGTTTTTAGTAAGTCTATTTGTATAACTAACTGTCTAAGTCTATCATCATAGGAAGATTTCAGTAAATTTTTTGATGGAGCTAAAACATAATTTAGATAATCATTAAGAGGTCCTGCACATGATCAAATCTCAGATATAGCAATCAAATATATATTGAAAATTAACCATACAGCTCAAAAACATGATCATTCACAAGGTTTCAAACTTACAAGTATTCTGGCAGAACTTGTGCATTCATTAATTGCTAGATGAAGTGATGACTACTGATTTCCATCTTAATCTTTCCTAACAAAAAGCTTACAGCCTAAAAAGGAGAAAAAGACATCTAGAGACAAGAGAAGCTCACAGAGACAGTGGAAGGAATATTCCAGACCCATTAGTGGCTCTCAAACTTCCATGTGTGTTAGCATGAACTAAGCATTTTGTTGACACACAGGCTACTGTGCCCATGCTAGAGCTCCTAATTCAGTGAGTTTAAGAAGATCCCAGAATTTAAGTATGTAATAAATTTTCATATCATGTTCATGTGATCTGCATTGGAACTGCATTTTGAGAGACAATGACTTAGGTCAAATGATATAATTCGGTCCTAGAGAAGAGAAAGACTTCTTCTCTTTAGCATTAGCTAATATTACAACTGAAGAGAAGGCAAATGATAATTTGGATGCTTGTCCCGAAAGCAGAAATGTGTGTGTTTGTATAACTATATGGGTGAACATGAACATACATGTGTGTGTGTGTGTGTGTGTGTGTGTGTGCATGTGCATGCATGTGTGTATGCGTGCACGCTGTGTGTATCTTTGGCCTATGAAGTATTCGTTACCTCATATGGACACTGTACCACTGTCTCTCAGCCTCTTAGCTCCTATGATTTCAATGAACTTGATATTGTGCCCTCTGTAGGGACAATTATGTGAAATAAAACCTGCAAACACTTTCAAAATTGGCCTAAGGCCAAGCGTGATGGCCCACACCTATAATCCCAGCACTTGGGAGGCTGAGGCAGGAGGATTGAAGTGAATTCGAGACCAGTCTGAGCCACAAAAATGAGCTCAAGGCAGCCTGAACCGCGTAGCAAGACCCTGTCTTGAAAAGACAAAATAAATAAATAAATAAATAAATAAATAAAATTAAATTAAAAAAAAATTGGCCTAAGGTCTCTGACAGATCCTGTTCATTTTCCAGAAGATCTGATAAGTGTGCTCTCCTATTATACTAAGTTACCAAGTGGGGATGTGCATTCCAGCATCATTTTAATAATAGCAAAAAATAGCAAAAGCATTGAAAAATTACATTAGCAAAGATCACTCAATTGAAATATAGTTAACACAGGATTTTAGTGTTCTATACTAAAACTTTGTTACATTATTTAAAAACTTTAGCCATTTAATGGAATCTGAACCATTCCAATAAAAAAAGCATATATTGACATTTCTTAAAATCTTGGTGAACTCTAACTGGAGACACTGTTAAAAGCATAAGAAATTAGAAAAGAGAAGATATAAATAAGGACTCAAACTGCAATATACACACAAAAGTTATTTATGTATTCCTGTACATGTGCATACCACATATGAAACTATTTTGTGTATGAAATTACCAACTATTTGGTATGTATATGAATATATATGTTACTATTAAGAAATGATATGAAGGTTAATATTTTATACATTATTTTTTTAAACACCCTGCAATACTGAAGCATAGAGTAAAGCCTTTGTCTATATAATATACATGCACTGGTTTCTTTTCTCATTTCCTTTTGTGTCACAGAAATTGTTAAGTGTTTTTTTGCAAACAAAACATATGTATGCACATATATATTTCTTTTTTAATTAAACATTTCATTATTTCAATTTTTTCACTAAATTTTCATGTTAATGTTTTTTGATGGCTAATGTACTTACATGTTATAGTTCTGGTTGGTCTTAAATTAATTTTTCAAAAGTTATAATTGAAAGACAGAAATTGAGAACAACTTGTAATAATATCTCAGAGTCTGCAGGTTTAGTCTACATGTTTTGGTTTGTGTGTATTTGTCCTTCAAAAGTCTCATGTAGTCATTGAGGCAATTTATGATCCAAAGCTGGGATTATAGACCAGAGTACTGCTGGGATTATGGGTGTAAGTGCCACACCCAGCTTGGAGCCCATGGCCTTAATGTAATATAACAGAGACAGAGAGACAGACTTGCTGTCTGTTGCCATTGTTGCTGCTACTCCTCCCTCGTTCTTTGCTATTTGCCACAGCCATGAAAGGTTGCTCTCTGCCCTGTGCTGCTCTGCCTTGCAGCCAGCCGAGTATGGATTGAAACCTCCAGTGACTGTGAGCTAAATAAACCTTTCCTTCCTTTACTTTTGGGTATTTGCCCCAGCAATGAGAGAAGAGTAACTGAGACACTACATAAATATGTATCTTTCCATTTTATTTCATAGTTTGTAAACACTCATGATACATGATAATTCTGCAATGAGGAAAAGGTGATTACTTCAACTTTGAGAAACCTATGAAAGGTGATCACATTTCTCAAATATTTGTTGAGAAAGAACGCTAGACTCTGAGCTCTACTAAAACTAAGTTTTACTGGTTTCTTTTCTCATTTCCTTTTGTGTCATAGAAGTTGCTGAATGTTTTATTCCAAACAAATTTCTGAAAGTCTTCCAGATCGCTTGTTCAGGGAGAGCCTGCTGACATTCTCCCTAGGAGCATGAGCAGACAAATAAATATGCGCAGGTGTCTCACGCACATTATAAGCATCACTGAGTATTCTGCTCAACTCCTCTGTCAACTTGCCACATCATGTTCCGATTTGTTAAACAAAGAGAGTGGCAAAGTTGAGAATACCTAATGAGGCCGTCGGTGCTGCTGCCGCCACCTCTGAGAATTTGAGAGTCATGGGAAATGTGTCTGCTCAGACCTGAACGTCACTCTTGATCTGGATCTTCTTCTCCACACTCCAGTGCCACTCCATCACTTAAAACTGGTTACCTTTTTCTGTGAGTGAGACACAAGATCTGAGTTTCTTGTAAATAGATAAAAGGTTTCATCGCAGATGGTCCATGCACTTTATTTTCAACTCACATTAAGATGACAAACATATCTTTACAAATTCAACAATAGGATTTTTTATATTGCCAAGTAATATTGACCCTTTGTATCTTCTAAAATTAAAAAAAATTGGTCTTCTTTGACCTAGCCAGGTTCATATGCAATAGAAATATTTATTACATATATAGTTCTCTAAAGATGGATCCATATAAGAATGTCTATTAAAGTATTTTTCATAAAAGGTCCAGACAGGAAGGCACTTGGCTACCTGGCAAAAGTACAATAAAATAAGTGGCTCATTCATCCTATGTAACATTACCAACTAAAACTGCAACTATTTTATGCAACACTACAGAAAAATTTTACAAATTAAGTTTAAAAAATACATAAAATAGCATGGACTGTGGAATTTTGCTGTTTACAGAGCAAAAAGAAGTACGACTAATATATCGTGTAGAAGTCAGGCTAGCAGACATCCTCAGGGGAAAGAAGCATAATGGAGTTTCTGGGTTGTTAATGTTCCATTTCCCCACCTTGGTGTGTGTGTGTGTGAGTGTGTGTGTGTGTGTGTGTGTGTGTGTGTGTGTGACATGAACGCATTCACTTTGTAACTTCCAGTGGCATTTTATATATTATTACATTACACATTAATAAACATCCCAAAATCATCACAGCTATTGTGATACAGAACTTATTACATCTTTCTGCTGATATTAGAAATACAACCTATAACTAATGTATTTTTCATGCTGCACATAGGTTTTAAATCTCTGTTTAAAATAATGGGCTCTTGCAAATTTGAAAGCATGAATATTAGAAAGCAATTCACTCAAGGTTTAATTTTAGTGAGACTTCAGATACTTACGTATTTTTTTTTTTTTTGGTTATGTATATTTTAGCTTTCACTATTAAATAAGCATCAGATATTTGTGAATTATTTTAAGCGAATTTGAACAAAATATATTTATTAGACTTTTGTTAGCATTTGAAACCATTAGTACTCTCACTCTGGGTATATAAGAATGGAATAAAGAAATTGAAGCTTAATATTTCATAGCTCTGTATATATCATCCCAATTCAGGGCCTAGCCTCTCCATTTTCAAAGACTTGTTGAGTTCTATGTTTTCTAGTCGAGCTTTTTGTGACAAACAGGATGGGTCCCCAGCCCTTTTCTCAGTATGAATGGCTTCTAGTTTCTGAAGACCATGGCTATTTCAAACCTAACAGCTTAGGGTCAGGCCTTTTAAAATGAGAAGCCAGCATTTAAAAAGTGCCTCTGGAGAATGAGACCAGAATCTTTTCACCCCTGACCCTGGGCAAGAAAGATTTTCAATTCTAACACTTAGGGTGAACTCCAAGAACTGGAGTTGCTTTGATAAGAAAGTACAACTTCAGCTAATCAGTTCAGCAGATCTCAACTCAGCTGGGAAGCACTTGCCCCGCTGCTCACATGCAATAGAAAAAAGCACAGCTGTACCCCCAAAGCCAAATTAATCTGATAAAATAAGAACTCAGAGTTATCTTTGCCACGTTCATTACTCCTTTTTCTTGTGCTGTTTTCCTCCTCTCCTAGAGACTGTATTTAGTGATTTAACAGGTTCACTTTGTCTTGGTCTCCTGCAATGCCTGTCTATTGCAGAGTCTGCTTTTCATGGATAGGTAATAGAAATGCTTGGCTTTATAGTCAGGGAGATAATTTCTAAGAGCTTGGAACCATGACGTAGGACTTACAATATTTGGATGGAAACTGAGTCCTTTGACAATCCCTGCTCTGTAGACTATATACTTAACTATCTCAGCTTATTGGAGACCAAGTCTCCACTGTGAGCCTATACTTTATCAAGCTTGAATCTGTTACTCTCCACCAGAAAAGTTCAAAGCATCTGGATGCAGGTCAAGTCTGAGAGAGCTGGATGCCTCTGGCTCGCTCTTAGGGGTGGAATAGCTAATGTGCCATAGTTTCCAGTAATGCAGCACAGCTGTGAAAATCAACACTTAGGCAGAGGCTCACATTCTCAAATGGATGAGTGGACAAATGCTGCATTCCTATTTCAACCCCTGTTCTTGACACCTTCAGATAGAAAAGCATCATGGTACAGCGGTAAAGAGAGATTCTGGGAGCATGTAGACTTATATCCTGAGTAATTTCAGTAGTCTTGGTTTGATCACTTAATTTCTCTAGTCTTTGCTTCATTTATCTATACATAGGGTGAATAAGAACTGTGTACTAGCACTGTAATATTAGAAAACAGTTTTATAAATTGCCCAGGAAATGATTTGGCACTTAAAGTATAATGAAAGTTTGTGTTATTTTGGCATATTATTTATTTAAAGCAATACACTCTCACAAATGTGCCTTGCATAGTATAAATTGGCCTATTTTGTTCATGGTGAACTTCTCCTTTAAGACTTTCTTCATCCAACAAATATTTTCTAGTACATTCCATGTATTAGCCCTGCTTGGGCCCTGAGAATATAGCATAGGACAAATTACAAGCGCTTGTATCTCAGGTAGAGATTATCAGTGGAGAAGCTATTAAAGAGTAAACATGTATACCGATAAATTAGTTTGTTACAGGTTGTGCTAAAGAAAGAAAAACAATGGCACCAGCAATGCTATTTGACAGAGTAATGGGGGATGGGCAATGAGCATGATAACTGAAGTGGAGAGGCCACTCAGAGTGTGTTGTGAGTACATAGCAAATTCATAATCCAAGTGGTCACCAGGAATGACATTTTCTTGCATGAAGCTACTTGATTTACTACAGTTTGTCTCTCGGTAGCCCCCTAATGTCTCATGCAGTCACGGGGGTATAGTCTTCTAGGTTTTGGGACTGATTTATGGCCCAATGCTGGGATTAAGGAGAAGTTAGTACTAAAATAGGCAGTCTGCATACATGAGGGAGGCAAAAAGGCTCACTGTCCTCTCCAGTCTTTTCTTGTTGCTTTTGCTATCTTCTGCCTGACAGGAATTATTCTTCATGAAGCTACCCTGCCTTGGAGCCAGCTGATTATGAATTTAAACTTCTACAAACCGTGAGCCAAACAAATTTTTTCCTCATTGACTTTGGACACTGGATGTTCTGTCCCAGCAACAAAGTAACTACGACATGCTTCCAGTGAGCCTGGCATGGCAGGCTGCAGACACTGGAGGCTCGCTTTCTCAGGGATTCATTTCCCCTTCAAGCAATTCAGTTGAGCAGGAGGCAAACCAAACAAGCCCATTGCTGTCTGATGGCAAGCTGTAGCTTGAAAACAGTGCTCCCTATTAATGAAACAGCAACATAAATGATAGGTGCAAAACAAAGAATAAGTTGTCATTAACATGCCATAGCCATTATAATAATCAATCTGATTTATACCCTGTTATATTTCCCCAGCACTGAGGATTGAATTTTCCAGAATTCTGTTCTCCATGTGCTTCCTAGTTAGATACAAGGAACAAGAGACATTCAAGTGATGTTCAGAGAGGAGAGGAAAAATAGAAGCCGTTATATTTCAGCGGATGTTCCAAGCAGGCTGTGCACATCACCAGCTTCCCAGCTACTGAGGATTCCCGAGCAGCTACAATAAAGGGGCCGTGGTTTGTTTTATCACCTTCAGGTTCTTGTGAAAATCAATCACTTCACTCTTGAAAGCAGCTGGGCCCACCAGGTCTGATGTGTTTGCAACCACTTCATGGTTTCTTGAAAGTGGTCTCCTATCTGTTTGCTCACTTCCTCTATCTTAACCCTCATATTGGCTGTACTAGTTTGTAATTCCTGTATTAAAAATCTACCTAATAAAATATCCAGAGCAGCTTTCATTTTTCTGTTTGAATATACACTAATATGCCATTCCCCATTCTTTATCAAAGATGTTTATTAGAAAAGTAGCTACATTTTTTTTTTTTTTTTTTTTTTTTTTTTTGACAAATAGCTATCAAGTGCTGCAGACTTCTGGTGTCTCAAACATCAAATGACCCTTGTATTTCATTTTGAGAATTGAGACTGTTGTATATTTAATGCAATTATAAGAAAAACTACAGAGGGTTCTCATGTACCTATTACCTAATTTCTGCCCATAGTAACATTTCATACACTATCTCAGATAAGACATTAATTATAGTCTGTGGACCTTACTCAGAGATCCCAAGTTTTACTTCTGTGTATGTATTTATTTGGTTCCATGTTGTAGGCTTGTATGTCTACCACCATAGCTGAGATAGCAATTCCATC
This sequence comes from Myocastor coypus, assembly GCA_004027025.1. Taxonomy (NCBI): domain Eukaryota; kingdom Metazoa; phylum Chordata; class Mammalia; order Rodentia; family Myocastoridae; genus Myocastor; species Myocastor coypus. The sequence continues at coordinate 3,843 of PVJA010002874.1, read as the reverse complement.
ATCAAGAACTTCAGGCAGAGTCCTACTTTTAAGGTTCAATCTGTATAGTATGCCTTAATTTTCCAGATAAAAATCTTACTCTTAGCTTAAGTCACTGTTTCAAAGCTTTTCAGTTAGTAAGTATCACAGATGGGATCTAAATCTACCTTTACTAACATCAGAACCAATGGCCCAGCCAGGAGTAGAGTGGAATTCTTGAAAGTCTCAGTGTCACTGTCCATGTCTCTGAATTTTCAAGAGAAAAATAAGGGTAACCATTGAATGTGAGCAATAAATGATGGATAAATTATGCTTTTCCATGGTTAACATATCTTTTATTCTTTGGATAAGGAACCTCCAAGGTTCCCTACTAAATTTCTTCTTCCATTGTCTATAATAGTAAAACAAAAGCTAAAAATACAATGTACATTGAACATATTTTTCTCCCAGAATTCCTAAGTCCTTTCTGTTCCTATTATTAACAACAGCTTGGGAAGAAACTTCAGTTGGAATCTTTGTGGCATATCAGTTATTTATTTTTTCTTTCTTCTGACTTTCTAGTAGATGAAGTACTTTGGCCAGGAATCATTTTACACGTTGTGGAATTCATTTCTCACTAAAAATGATGTAACTATTGATGAGTTGGCAGTTTTTAAAGTCATACAGGCAGCAAACGTATGTCTTTCTTAGAAGCCAGATTGAAAGATAATAGAAAAATGCTGATAATGTAAGCCCTGAGTTGGACAGCATTATCCAGTGAAGGAAGAAGCCTCATAAATCTCAACAGTATTGCCAATTCCCAGCTACTGATAGTAATAGGGGTCTTGGAGAGCACAAATACTGTAATTGAAATCCACTGATAATCTAAAAACTTCATTTTGTCCAATTGTTTCTGCGCCCTCCTGGGCCAAACTCTTGACAGGAATGGATAACAAGTAGTCAATGTGACTGATCTGTGTTTCATGTTCTCCTTCCCTTCTTGGCACAACCTCTCAATGGAAGCGCTCAGCCTGGGGACAGGAACAACTCAGGAAAAGCCTGGCACTTCAGAGACTGGAGAACAGTCTTGTTCATACTTTGCAAATACAAAGGCTTTTGATGATGTATCCATGAAAAGTCTTGAACACATAGTTTCAGAGTCATTCTGTAAGTTTGGAATACAAATATGTTCTTTATGCACATTTAAATTTTTATGCATTTCTAGATTAGCGCTTTCTTAGTCTAGGTTTCACGAACAAGTATTTTATTTCTTATATGACATGAATAACACAATGACATTATTTTCATTTTAAATTATAAACTTAAGCTTATTATATATAGGTCCTTAAAGTATTTTTTAAAAATGGAACCTGCTGCCATAGTCTGCTTGTGCTATAATAATAGAAGACTATAGGCTAGGTAAATGGTAAAAAGCAGAAATTTATTTTCTCATAGTTCTGGGAATTGAAAAGTCTAAGATCAAAGCATGGGCATTTGCAAGGACCTTCTGGTTCTTTCCTTTTGAAAGAATAAATGAAGGGTCTTAAAAATACTCAAAAAAATCCAAAGGTTTTTGAAAAGTAAAAATAAACAAAACAAACCTAAGGTTCCTTTCCCATGGAACTTCCATGACCTAAAAACATCTCATTAGGTCTCACCTTCCAACACTGTTGCATTCAACATTAAATTTCCAACACATGAATACTGTAGGACAATTCAATCCATAGCAATCTATTTCAGAGTCTCTGAAGTTTCAAAATACCTTGACCTAAAAGTGGAAGTGCTTGTGACATTGAATTTAGAGGGATTAGATAATCAAGTAGTGATATTACGGTAAGGTATATCAGTGTGTACACAAAAATCAGAGGCTCCCTATTAATTTTGTTTTTGCTGTAATGTATAAAATATCTCAATTCTATTTTACCATTGTTTGACAAAGAGTCAGGAATTCTACTTAGGTATTCCTCAACTTTGGAAAGAATTCTGAACTAGCCCTGACTTCACTTCTATTTTACCTCTGCATTGTCTTGTCTATGTGCCAAGAGTTCCTGGCATCCAATTAGGGTTTTCATCCTGTACCATCTCCTGTATGATTTCCTGAATTATTTTCAGGGACAATCTCTTTGGGCTGTTTTCACCAGAATCTTTCCTTATATTTGGTATTTCTTCCTGGTAGTTTTTTACTGATGGATTCTAACTTCACTGTTTGGCTACACAGTCCCACTTGTCTGTACAGTGTGTGGAGCTGAGTCCAGTCTCTCTCTTACTGCAAGAACACATTACAGTCATTCTACAACTATTGTCATGGCCACCTTTGCATAATTTCTTTAGTACCATCTTCAACAAGTGTCAAGAAGTATTTTTTTCCTCAGTATCATCTACACATAATCATGGTCTTAATATGATTTTTTTCCTTGATTATTAGCTGGTATTAAAATAAAAACACTGAAATTAAGAAATGTGAGGGTCCCAGAAGATTTGAAAAATACATAGTTTGGCTGACATTTTCTGTCATGATAACTAAATAGCTCAACTGTAGGACTGGAGTGTATAGATAACAAGAAAGACTGAAGGGTTCATATTGGAACCTGATATTTCAAAGAATGTTCAAGAGATATTGTGTTTTGACTAGTCATCTACCTTCTCTCAACATCAAAAAGATTGGAGTAGTAATCTTTATACATGGACATTGGTATAATTGAAGAAAAAATACATTTATTATGGCAGTCAGCATAGGTTGGATTATATCAATAAACAATTCTCAAATCTCAGCAGCTTAAAACCACGATATATTTCTCACTTAAATGCCAACTATGGCTTGGTTGTGTTTTCTCTTCTATGTCATTGTTATTTCTACTTTGGGAAATACAGACATGAAGCAGTTACCACCTGGAGCATCACCAGCTATGGTTTCAAAGGAGAAACTCTGTACAATTTCACATCTGCAAGTAATGCCTTATGGAGCAGTGAAGCACATCACTTCACTCATAGCTTGCTCAGCACCAAGAATATCAGAAAATGTGAAAAAGTATCCTGTTCCCAGAAGTACAGTGAGAAGTGACATATTTAGTAGATAGCAAAGGCCTTGAGACATTCAGCAAGTGTTTATAACTACCATACTATTTATACAATGCAATCAACTTTCCCTGGACTGAAAATTCCCGAGAGACTTCTTGCTCTCCCCCTCCTTCTATAATATATTATCTTCTTTTAGTAGTTGATTCCTCAGAGTTTAGCTGGATATATATTTTCTTGACAAAAAGACAATATTTTCTAGCCAGGAGTATTCTTATGATTAAGTAATGGCACATGAGAGATACTGGAAGTAAATGGTTGTCTTTAAAGAAGAAGTCTCATTCTTCTATGTCTTTCTTCTTTTCTTATGGTGGGAATACAAACCTGGTGTTCTGAACTGCAGGAACCATCTTATTCCGTGAGGTACCTTTGGAATAGCATCCACAATGCTAGCAGAAGACGGATGTGCTAGCTGGATCCTATGCACCTAAACTTTAACTTGAGAAATTAACTTTTAGATTATTTAACTCATGGCTACTTTGGATTCTGCTGCCCCTTTGGCTTTCCAGGGACAAGAACTAGATGGAGTTTAGCAATTTACCCTTAGGAATGCCATTTAGAATATACTTGGCTGCAAATAATACAATACATAAATCAATAATTGTATCAGCACTATAAACACTTAAACGTGGATGGGTCTATAGTTCTGATGCTTAACAGAGTCAGACTTATTTTCACGTTTCTAATACGTGATCACCAGTAAGCTGAGCTTCATTACCATATGACCAGATGACCACTGAAAGCTAATTATCCCTAACAATTGTCAAGGGGTGAGGGGAAGTGAAGCTTCCCATCCTTGTTGTTTTATTT